>CM068309.1:39668732-39880681 GCA_034768735.1 Schistosoma mekongi
ATATATTATTGCTTTAGAAATGTGTTTCAAGTTCCACAATGGTTTTGGATCAGTTAATGATTACGGGGAATAGCTGTAAAAATTATATTTCATAGCTAGCATTTGATCGGGGAGATTCATCAAGGAACCACAATGATAAAGATTAAAATGAAACATAATGAATGTCGAAACTATAGGTCCGCCGTACACACACACAAGACTTGCCTAGCAGCTGTCTGTTTAAGAATGTTGATTTTTGAAAGATTTTATTTAAATTACACAATTATGAAACTACCTGATATCAATGATAAAACTATCTGTGTCTTAATGTTTGCGGAAACATGTCTTTAAAAAACAAACACAATATCCTCTTGATCAAAAAAGGAGAGTTAATACAATCCCCCACCAAGAACTAGACCGTTATATACCAAGTAATTAGTTGTTAATTAAAATGGCGATGAATGACTAGCGTATAAGTGTATTTAAAAAAGTTACCATTGTCGGTTGTCAGTAATAACAGTCTTTAAGGGGACATAGGATGCATACAGAGAAAGAAAAGTTAAGCATATAGTAAAAGTTAGCGAAACATCTATAAACTGAATTATTAAATACTTATGTTAATTAGTAAAAACTTATAAATGAAGTTACAAAATAAAAAGGCCCGACTTTTTAAAGTGAATAAGTATATTCAGTAAACTCCAGATGTAATTAGAGATTACAGTCGTGCTATATATATAAATAATAATTGAAGAGTAGGAGAATGTGAACCACAAGAAACAGCCAACCAATTAGTTTGTCGTATATGGACCGAGTAAGTGAAGATAAATCCCAACATGGAACACATTGAATGAAGCCTAAATGTTTACTACCTAAGCTACTTGATTCAATGAGGGAACCCAAAGTTTGATTTGAGGTAGGTTTGACAAAAATAAAACTCAGCTACCAGATAGCATTTGTATATTTCATTTGGGCTCTATACCTAACTGCGAGGGTTAGCGTAACGACCCAGTTGTTTAAAGTGATTTAGTGAAGTTAGATTCGAAAATAATTGAATGTTTATAATGAACATTTCATCAGTAAAAAAAGAAACTGAAATAATGAAGGAAATAATCCATACAGTACTGATGCCATGCAAAAGACAATGCAAACTTACCAGCTTGAACATAAAAGGTGTCACTGGAAGATGATGAGGAGTTTGTTCTGCTGATTTATTGATCAAAAATAACAATTACACGTTCATAAATTTAATCAAATAGTCCATGGGATCAGGTTTTTCTAGGTGTACAGACCAGATGATTATTTTGAAAATCACGATTTAAAATTTCGTTTGAAAAAAAGAGAGAAATAAATAAAAAGGGAGATAAGATAGAAACATCTTTTCACTGGTCACTAGGATGATTGGAAAAGGGACATAAAAAATACTGACAAAAAATACTTTACTTTTTCAATATTTGGACAATGATGTTTTATCTTCAAAGTCTATTTTTTAACATGTACAAACATCGTAATACAACTAAGCAAAATATTATTTTAAAAAGGCTTTTAAGAACCAAAGTGGCTTATTACGAAACGTTCGTAATGTTCAATAATTCTTCAAATCTTTCAGGTCAAAATAATTTCATTAATATGTGAGGCTATGTATGGCTGACGAAGTACCAATGAATTTGGATTAATTAAATCATTACCAAACCTAATCAAGTCGATTGGATTCAACGTTAGTTTATTCCATTCAGCATATTCAACCAATTTTATCGTGGCTAACGCAATGACACACCAGATGGTTTGCATATCATCAGCAGGCGGTAGCTTCATAGACTGATGTGAGTCTTCCACGTGACAGCTTACGCCTACTAATTCATTCCTACACCATGTCAAGATAAATACAGTTGACTTTACTTAAAACAATATGTCCAACCACCGTGATCGATGAAGAATACAGATACATTCACCGATGTTCCATTGTGTAATAACTTACCACTTGACTTACAATATGCCTGGAGTCCTTTATTAAACGAGGTATTACAAAGAGGACCATTACGCCACGTAATGGACGACATTACAAAACACAATCCTATGGTTATCCTTTCCTGAAGAAAAATCTCTTTGAGAAGAATTTACTACAGCAGTTTCAAGTGTTTCAAATCCAGTGGATATCAACCGTAGTCTCTGTATAGAGTTGATTAGATTTGAATTTAGACGATGATATCCCATCGGTGGTTGAAGAGAGTGATGATTGATGTAACGAGGAGAATACTTATTCATCTTTTTATAATTTTTATTAAATGTAAAACTTATTCACAGTAGTTTGTCTTTGGAGCAGGGTGTTGTGTCGTCGCCGAAGCTGTTTGCGGACCCCATGCAAGTGAATCGAACCCAAATAGATGACCGGATTTAGTAAGCGTTTCGATCAGCAATTGTGTTGATATTACACTAATTTAATCGTAGCTTGAATTAGAATCGAATCTACCAATCAGTCCTGATGTATTATTATCATTCGATGGTGAGTTGGTTTTCTGTGGTTGTGCTGAAGATGATTTTAGGGAATTATGATAAAGTTTATCAAAACTAAAGCCGATATTATGATGTGATTTACTATAGCTTCTACTGTTCCTTGGAGTTGATATTTTAGCGTTATTACAAAAACGTCGGTACAATAGAGATGAGTAAACGTGCCATTGCTAAACTTGTCAATGATAACTTTCGCAACGGAATGGCTCTATATGCATAAGAATTGTAAACAAAGATAAGTCTTATAAGAAAAATACAAATTAAAAATGAAATTTAGTTAGACCGCTCATATATACATATAAGGTAACTTCAATTGATAGTAGATATTTATCAAAAACTGTCACGGTGAGGGTATCACTGAACAACGGACGTATCGACAATTAAATTTCCATACCATAGGACGCACAGAATGGGTACAAAATGA
Source organism: Schistosoma mekongi (assembly GCA_034768735.1). Classification (NCBI taxonomy): domain Eukaryota; kingdom Metazoa; phylum Platyhelminthes; class Trematoda; order Strigeidida; family Schistosomatidae; genus Schistosoma; species Schistosoma mekongi. The sequence continues at coordinate 39,671,644 of CM068309.1, forward strand.
CACCACAACGGAATAGAATTACGAATGTTTGAGAACTAGTTGATGGGATGAAGATACTCAGTTGTCTTAACATAACGCCTTACAATGTGAAGAATTATGGTCAGTAGTTTTATCACTTCCTAAATATATGAAATAATTACAATGCACTACGTAACATTAGCAGGACGAACAGAACACTGAAATTAGTTGTTTTAGTAACACCCGGAGGACGGTAAAAGATTAGGAATAAATAAATAAGATGTTAGAGGAATTGAAAATATGAGGTTGAGACGAAGAATGAATGCAAGCTGAGCCATTTACGACCAATTTTTAACTATATCTCTAAACGTCCGGAGTCAAAATTTAGAGAATTGGATCACGTTTTTGTTTGTTTGATTACTCATTCATTACAACCAAATCTTACTCAACCATTACAGGACATCGAGTACGTGATAATGGGCAACAACCTAAACTGGATAAAGCCACCCAATTCAACTAAGACGCACTAACTTACAAAACGATTTGTCACCTTATGGACATAGTTTGATACGCAGTTCAGTAGTACTGCAAACAGATGGAGGTCCATGTCATAAAGTTACAAGGTTTTATATTAGTATTACACCCAAATTGTTTCCAATCCTGACGAAAAACAATAACTATATATTGCACTTGGTCATCTCTGTGAATCATGAGAAATATAAATAAATTTACTTAAAATGCGTACAATTACGAGATTCACGTAGAGCAATTAATATTTAAAAATGTTATCCACAGGACTAGTTTCATGTATTTAGGGTGTATGTAAACCAAGCATTGTATAACATTATTCATTTCCACGCTCTCAAATATCATTAGACTGTGAAATGTGGTAATATCCTTGACTAGTCAGAAAAACTACAACAATTAACGGTATATATTCCCCCCCACCACAGTTTTCATCATTATTGTCCTTGTTTTGTATGAAGTTATTTTAAGTACTGGTAGCTATGTAGTCAAGCTTGTAGGTATATACGAATTCATGGAATATAATTGTTCTGCTGGTGGGATGACGCCAATTATATGGGTTCTTCAATCTGACTTGGGCCACCAGTAATATTACGACCGACGTGCAGGAATAGAACAAACAGGCTGGTTTCTTGTGAGGTAATGTTCCGAGCAAAGTATTGATTTCCGCACGTCGGAGTGGAGTTTATATCAACACATACAAAGCACAAAAAAAAGGGTACTAATGTCCATTGCCTACAAATGTTTAAAATCCTTCAATTATCATCAACTAACCAGTATGTAGTAAAATAAGTGAAGGTTGTGAATAAATAAACATTAACTTAACGCACAGAATGTTTACATCTATGAAGATTGACAAAATTATGAAAAAAAGTGAAATTTGAATTAGTCATCAAAATTATTGTAGGAAAACTGGTGGAATTGGTATACGGGCTAAGTTATCCACCCCATAATACGTACACAATCACAAGGAAAAAAGAAAAGGTGGAAGTGAAAGAAGAAAGTGGTGAAATGAATGAGAGGCAAAACTAAAAATCTAAGGGAATATTTCTAATTGACATACGAGAGGTTTAAGAAATGAGAACTATAGGAATAATACATGACCCCAATATTTAGACAAAGAAGAACAAGACATCTTGAACGCTATCCATACTTCCCACTTCCCAAAAGACGTAGCATAACGTTTCTACAGGAAACAATGGTAAACTAGATGATTAATTGGTTATAGTTGAATGTTGATCAGTATAACGTTTGCCAGTTCTTAGTATGAGTCAAATTTATTATCATTAGGGTGTGGTACTAGTCTAGATACGTTATATTGCTGAATGTAAGTAATTAGAGTTATCAACAGGAAGCCAAAATTTATAATTATGATCGTCAGCAAGGCCATATATATATTGGGCGAGCGACAGACTTCAAAAGCGGGTACTAAGGATAGACGCGGTAAAATTGGTTATTATTAATGATAAGTCGAATACAACCCAAATCGGTCAGTCGTAATTGATACCAACCTGTGAAAACTGATTTAATCGAGTTAGATCCTTCAAAAGGTAATTGCTCATGAGTGATTAATGCCAAATACACGAACCTAGGGTTAACGTTCTTATGGATTACTTACAACAGCCAAACAAAAAAAGTAATCTTTGCCTGAGATTTAGTGTTGAGACACAGAGGCGATGCTCTGGTTGCTAAAACTGAAACAGATGGCTCAAGATCGCCTTACAAAGAACGCAAGGCTTCCATTGCCGTTTCGTAGTACAATTGACACACATACTGATAGTATCTGAAGTGTTAACATCTGGAGAACAAATACGACGTCCCACAATACTACCATATCTACTCACTAAACTTATTTATTAGACAACTCAATGGACGGTATAATTTGAATAAAAAAAAAGCTAAGAGATTAAAATGTAATGTGTCTACACATTACATATAAATCTTTAAACAAAAAATTTCCCCCCCAACGTGGATCTAACAGTAAAGTATACCTCCTTATATGTCCCTAAGTTAGCATAATTTTCGGTTCTGGTATAAGTTGAAAATGCACACGCTGTTCATTATAAGGTGACCACACTATTAGTATGAATAAAAATATTGTTCAATTGACTAAATACTTTAGTTAAGTGTTGATAAGAACGTAGCATTCATACAAAAGTAGCAGTTGAAACTTAAGTAAGAGAGTTGTGCTTAACCTGAGACGTTGCTATCTATCAATTTAATGCTTGATCTGACAGTCAACAGTACGCTACACCTTCACATGTGTAAGTCCTGATGCGAGTTATCAAGGACATAATAGAACAAAGCGATGTATATCACAATACTAGAGTATAGTAATAGAATAGGAATAATTACCAGCGATATGAATCCGAAGGACAGAATTTAAATGTGGGATCAAAAGGAAAAGTAATTTCGAAATTGATTTTTTGGCATAATCATTTATCCGTACCACAAGTTAGTTGAAGTGAAAATTCTGGTACTAGATAGCCAGTTAGGTGGCTTTGATGGGTAGGCTAACTTAATTTACATTTTGTGTAATAGCCTTTAATAGAATTAAAATTTGCTAGTTGATAATTTTTATTCTGTCTTTTCGTCCTGGATTACTTACAACAGCCAAACAAAAAAAAAAAAAAAAAAAAAAAAAAAAAAAAAAAAAAAAAAAAAAAAAAAAAAAAAAAAAAAAAAAAAAAAAAAAAAAAAAAAAAAAAAAAAAAAAAAAAAAAAAAAAAAAAAAAAAAAAAAAAAAAAAAAAAAAAAAAAAAAAAAAAAAAAAAAAAAAAAAAAAAAAAAAAAAAAAAAAAAAAAAAAAAAAAAAAAAAAAAAAAAAAAAAAAAAAAAAAAAAAAAAAAAAAAAAAAAAAAAAAAAAAAAAAAAAAAAAAAAAAAAAAAAAAAAAAAAAAAAAAAAAAAAAAAAAAAAAAAAAAAAAAAAAAAAAAAAAAAAAAAAAAAAAAAAAAAAAAAAAAAAAAAAAAAAAAAAAAAAAAAAAAAAAAAAAAAAAAAAAAAAAAAAAAAAAAAAAAAAAAAAAAAAAAAAAAAAAAAAAAAAAAAAAAAAAAAAAAAAAAAAAAAAAAAAAAAAAAAAAAAAAAAAAAAAAAAAAAAAAAAAAAAAAAAAAAAAAAAAAAAAAAAAAAAAAAAAAAAAAAAAAAAAAAAAAAAAAAAAAAAAAAAAAAAAAAAAAAAAAAAAAAAAAAAAAAAAAAAAAAAAAAAAAAAAAAAAAAAAAAAAAAAAAAAAAAAAAAAAAAAAAAAAAAAAAAAAAAAAAAAAAAAAAAAAAAAAAAAAAAAAAAAAAAAAAAAAAAAAAAAAAAAAAAAAAAAAAAAAAAAAAAAAAAAAAAAAAAAAAAAAAAAAAAAAAAAAAAAAAAAAAAAAAAAAAAAAAAAAAAAAAAAAAAAAAAAAAAAAAAAAAAAAAAAAAAAAAAAAAAAAAAAAAAAAAAAAAAAAAAAAAAAAAAAAAAAAAAAAAAAAAAAAAAAAAAAAAAAAAAAAAAAAAAAAAAAAAAAAAAAAAAAAAAAAAAAAAAAAAAAAAAAAAAAAAAAAAAAAAAAAAAAAAAAAAAAAAAAAAAAAAAAAAAAAAAAAAAAAAAAAAAAAAAAAAAAAAAAAAAAAAAAAAAAAAAAAAAAAAAAAAAAAAAAAAAAAAAAAAAAAAAAAAAAAAAAAAAAAAAAAAAAAAAAAAAAAAAAAAAAAAAAAAAAAAAAAAAAAAAAAAAAAAAAAAAAAAAAAAAAAAAAAAAAAAAAAAAAAAAAAAAAAAAAAAAAAAAAAAAAAAAAAAAAAAAAAAAAAAAAAAAAAAAAAAAAAAAAAAAAAAAAAAAAAAAAAAAAAAAAAAAAAAAAAAAAAAAAAAAAAAAAAAAAAAAAAAAAAAAAAAAAAAAAAAAAAAAAAAAAAAAAAAAAAAAAAAAAAAAAAAAAAAAAAAAAAAAAAAAAAAAAAAAAAAAAAAAAAAAAAAAAAAAAAAAAAAAAAAAAAAAAAAAAAAAAAAAAAAAAAAAAAAAAAAAAAAAAAAAAAAAAAAAAAAAAAAAAAAAAAAAAAAAAAAAAAAAAAAAAAAAAAAAAAAAAAAAAAAAAAAAAAAAAAAAAAAAAAAAAAAAAAAAAAAAAAAAAAAAAAAAAAAAAAAAAAAAAAAAAAAAAAAAAAAAAAAAAAAAAAAAAAAAAAAAAAAAAAAAAAAAAAAAAAAAAAAAAAAAAAAAAAAAAAAAAAAAAAAAAAAAAAAAAAAAAAAAAAAAAAAAAAAAAAAAAAAAAAAAAAAAAAAAAAAAAAAAAAAAAAAAAAAAAAAAAAAAAAAAAAAAAAAAAAAAAAAAAAAAAAAAAAAAAAAAAAAAAAAAAAAAAAAAAAAAAAAAAAAAAAAAAAAAAAAAAAAAAAAAAAAAAAAAAAAAAAAAAAAAAAAAAAAAAAAAAAAAAAAAAAAAAAAAAAAAAAAAAAAAAAAAAAAAAAAAAAAAAAAAAAAAAAAAAAAAAAAAAAAAAAAAAAAAAAAAAAAAAAAAAAAAAAAAAAAAAAAAAAAAAAAAAAAAAAAAAAAAAAAAAAAAAAAAAAAAAAAAAAAAAAAAAAAAAAAAAAAAAAAAAAAAAAAAAAAAAAAAAAAAAAAAAAAAAAAAAAAGAAAAGGTTGTACGGAAAGTTTTTGTTCTTTTTAAAATGAAACTGTCTAGTTTATTTCAAAATGTACGTCACGGCTTATTGAAAACCTTTTCCTGATAATCAGATCTTATCATTGACATTAAAATGATGACATTTGTCTAATAGTTCACATATTCTAATTGCTACTGATAACATTCCGACCAATGGTATATTTAATGATTGTGAGCAACAAGAATCGGAAAATTGTGAATACTAGATTTTTGCTTTATTACATTATATGACTATTCATTTTAACATATCCATTGTAACTACTGGAAGGGATTTATGGATTTAACAAATTATTGGCCGGTATATCTACACGTCTGTTTTTAGTAGTTAATAATAACGTTAGCAAATATGTTAATACAAATGGAAATATCCCCAACGTTGTCACTGTTTACCAAGTGCAACTTACACGGTGCCTTTAACCACATATTCGTCCTTTCAATGAATGAATGCTTGTGTTAGATTGTAATTGTTGTTAGAATTTTCAGTCCTACTTTTTTATTACATTCGTGCTTTTTACTCAGTATTTCGGATTGTATTACACTGGAAATGTTCATGGAAGACATTTTGCAATAATTTATGTGCTTAAAACGAAATCTTTGATGAGAATCCAACTCAACTCTCATACTAAAAACTATAAAATGTATTGTTTCTGACGTATTTAATAAAAGCTGATGGCATCAAAGATAACTAGTATTAGTTATAGCTTACCCATTGCTAGCAAATGCATAAACACGGTAAAGTTTAAATGATATTCAATTAATAGGCTTAAATGCAAAAACTAGTTAGCAAACAATCCTCATAATTTCCTTAAAACAGTAAAAAAGCTAAGTGGCATTTATGAAGAAAACAGTAACAACCCAGAAAAAAAAGTGTTTCATCCAACGATATGATTTACTATAGCTCTACAACCGTATGTATGGTGACTTTTATAAGACACCAGTCTTAGAAAAATGAAGATTACACAATAAAGCGCTTAAACACTACAAGTATTAGAAGAATCAAAAAAATGTTGCATAATAAACTGAATGGTAATGAAATGTCCTAAAATGAGGATGGTTTATAAATTAAAAAGAGAATCGATATCTTTCCACTTGACCAACATGAAGAGGAGACATACGTTAAAGATGGCATTAATTATAGGAAGTTGAAAAACCAGGCATAAACTGCTAGATGTTTAAGGCTTCGGTAATTTGTAATATACTCATTCGTGCGTAGTTTTGAGGTCAACTGTTTAACAATATGAGTGTTTGGAAGTTTACCCTACTTGGCTCCCCCAAAAGTGAATGTAAGTTGATCTTTAGTTCTATACAAGAGCACTAAATCGACTCAGATCGTATTCTCCCTCCTAAAATCGGCCTCCGTCGTCAACTAAGCAAAACGGAAGAATATATTATGTATTGCCAAAGACCCAACTATTTGGAAGTTTATGCATGATCTCTTCGTGTCGAAACAACGCATGCAAACCCTAACTTAACCCCTTCCTTGACACATTTATTTGTTGATGTTAATGTGTCTTGTTGTTTTCTTTAAGTTCTCATACCAAGTAATTCATTTTAATAAACCCCTTTCAAATTCTTACAACTAGTTCCGTCTTCGGTATGTGTCTCCTCTTCGTGTACGTCAAATAGATAGATATCGTTTCTCTTTCCAATTTGTAAACTATCTTCATCCTAGAACTCTGATTATTATTCAGTCTATTACGTAACATTTTTATAATTCTTCTAATACTTGTAATTTTTAGATGTCTTATTATGTAATCTTTTTCTATTTTTTGATGGACGGGTGTCTTATGAAAATCACCATGCAAACGATTGTACACTTATAGTAAAGGGTACCAACGAAGCGAAAACTTTCTTGGTGGGTTGCTTTCGTCTCTTTTTCAACTAATGAAGATTCCTAAGCCAACACCAATTAACATTTTAAATTCATCTCTTGCATTAAAAGTACAGTTATTTTTCAGTAGATACCATTATATAATGCCTATAATGTTTATTGCAGTAATATTTCATTAAACGAACTGATTTTATTGAATAATTTTTAAAACAAATAATCTTGTTTGACAATTTGATAAAACAAGTTTACTAATCAATCAGTAGATGTCTGCTTAAAAAATCAGAATGCCTGATTTTTAATAAAGTTGCTTATGTACAACTACTCAGTGAAAACATAAAAGATGTTAACAATATTCTTTTGCTTAACATTAAGATCTTATGAGTAATGCACAACTACTAAAAACCTTTTCCTGTATATCTACTTCATGACTTTACGTTTATGTTGGTCAATAATATTGTTAATGTAATGGTCTAGTTTATTTGAAACAGTTTTATAACTCCTTGTGCATCAGCATAAACAATACATTTTAGTCTGAAATTGATATTATTTATTGTTGAAATGGTGTGCAAAATATAAATTAAAAAAACATTGGTAGTATATAGAGAAGTTAATGGACGAGCCTTCATTCTGATTACTCAGGTGGAATTCTACCAACCAGTGGAGAATATTTAAGCGAACAAACTATTACAACAACTCTGTCATCAGACTTTTACGGTAATAAATTCATGAATATTATACTACAATCTGAAATTTTACACTGAGACCTGGTCAAATACAATATAAATGGAAGCATTTTAATTTGCAAATGGGATAAAAATCAAAAATTTAATTAATGAATCCATTTTGTTTTTAGATATACCAGGTCTATTTACATATAGTACACTAATGGAGACAACTGATTATGATTATTAGTAACAATAATAAAATGTACTTTATTCAATATCACGAATTTAGTACAGTATAGAATTTTCGGCATACAGTATTTCAGCAAGTTAATTTTTTTCTTCATACATTTCTCAAAAAAATACAAACATGCAAAGATAAAACAATTCCAATAAGAAATTGAATATGTTTTGTGTGCATATATATACAATTCGTATGAGTTTCATAAGAAATAGGAGTCTTTACATTACGTAATAACCTGTATTTTTATAAAACTAGGCTTTTAATTAGATCAGCCTTTACGACTTTCTTATTGCACTGAACATGTTTTTTATACTTTTTTTGTGTGTATAAATTCTGTCGTACTTACTTCGCGTTCTGTCAGTTGAAATACAAGGAGAAAGATGTAAATAAAGTGGCTTGTATCCAACAGAATTCAAATAGACAGTTGTTTACATGATTTCAAATATTTGTCCGCAATCATAGTCATAATAACATTGAGAGTTACACCATACACTCTATTAACAGTCTTCAATACTCTAGGCAACATTAAGTAGTCCTTTGTCGAAAGTTTGGGAAAAAATATCGAACAACAGTAAATAAACATCAGATATTACGCAGGAATCGACAAATTGTTATAATAAGTGTCCAGTAATGCCAGAGCTACGTAATCTCTCTACATAATAAATTAAACAGAATATTTTCGTTGATACTGACGAAACATGTGAAGATCAAAATAGATCCGAAGTAAAAATTACACTGAGATGATTGAAATTAGACACAGTGTTCATTAAAGAATCCGTCCCTTCCTCCAACGGTACAAGTCTATGCCTTAGACTAAAATTAAATTTAGATTAACTAGATATACCAATGTATAAAATGGAAAACCTACTCCTTAAATACACAATGAACACTCAGTTTGTGCTTACAAATGAAATGTATAGGCAGACGTATGGAGTTGTGTGGGGTCTCCTCTTTACATAATTTTAATTGATATTTTTCTATCAAAACCAGAAAGCGGGGAATTACACGACAATTTAACTTGACTTGATTACTATTGTCGGTATGTAAGCTTCCGTGGTGACAATAAAAAAAAGATATTTAACATTTTTAACAATGTTTTTCCTATGACTAAATTCACCTGAGATGATGACCTCTATTTCTGAGAGACATAAGGGTCTACATAAAGAAATATATTTGGGAAGGATACCTGAACTGGCAATTATGAGGTAATGGAGAAGATTTGTAAGTCAACTTAAATTGCATATCGAAAGGAAGTTTAATTCAGGTAAGCCTATAACTGAGTCCGAACTCGGACAACAAGTTAATGACAAAATATTCAAGATAAGCTTCCCGATGTGTGTGTTCCAATTTACTAGCTCACGTGTAACTGGTTTAGTAGCCATGATCATGCTCAGGTATGTCTATGGATAAGGGATGATGGTGTCCAATAACAGAGCCATCCCAACTCGCCTGGTAGATAGTAAACATTAAATCAAAATCAAAAATGCCTTTTAAGTTTTATATCAACTCCCAAACAACTTATTAAAGTGTGCAAGGTTATAGCTCCCATACATACCTAAAGCTATGAAGATAAGATGTAGAAGACTGAATTAATGCATTCACAAGAAGAATGTTTACTTTTGTAGTCTGACGTGTCCTATCTACTACATCAGATAAATTTTAGATGTAAGTGGACAGTAATAGTTTACTAATTTATAATATATCATTGGCTAATTGATTAATTCACTCAACAAATTTATTTAAATATGCCTTATTTTAGCCATTGTAAAACAATATTCAGGGATTGATAAATGTAAGAGCCTGATGATGAAGCTATTGAATTCATTTGTTCTCTTACATAATTCTTATATTTAAATACTCCAAGGAAATTTTTAAACTACAAAATTATTGGAAAATGGTACATCAGTAAGAAATCTTTATTTAGTATGAGCAGCTTAATCATAAAATGCCACTGTCATATGAAATAGAACTGTTAATCTAAATATAATATGCATAGTACAATAATGATGGATTCACGAGTTAAAAATAACTAGTGTTGTTAAATAGTGAACAATAAGATAGAACTAGTAGTTATATCCATGAAAGTAGTATATCTGGTGGAAAAATTTAAAATATACTTGCGTATAAACTAATATCATGCTGACGTAACCAATAAAGGCACAGTTGTAGTATACAGTAGAATTGATGTAAAACCTAATTCTTCTCTTTCTACTTTGACATGCATAAGTGTCTTCATTTTAAGAGACATACGATTCATTCACTAATAGTTTTTTTCTAAAAACCTTGACATTATCGTTAAGAGTAAACGCTTTTCTCACCTATTTTTTCGTTCTAATTTCTTTGAAGTAGTAATTACTTGATGTTAAATATTTCGTAGAAGAAAGAAAACCGCCATTTCAATTTTTAAATTTTAACTCGCTTTAAATAAAATAGTTAGTAAACGAAGAGAAAAAAAATCATTGTATTTTAACTTATTTTAATAATTTATGTTCATTTTAGTGCAAAAAAAGTAGTGATGACTCTACATTCCAATCTATTCACGTTTACATATTTTTGACTTATTTCTTTTCTTTTCAGTAAGTTTTTGTCCGACATTTTCATTGTATTCTCGTCCTTCTTTTTCAATGCTTCCTTGTGCATAGTTTACAAATGAAAGGAATCCTGTATATTATACATAGGTTTCAAATAATTACTAGGCTGTTTTTGTGTTTGATTCATGAATTTATTAAATGAATTACAAATCGTATTGACACAATTGTTCACTATACATTCCATTCATTTGTAACTAAATAACAAATGATGTATAAAGAAAAAAATTCCTATAGAACATAAGTCATATATTTATAATCCTTGAAGACTTTACCGAAATTATCAGTTCTACAATGGAAATTGTTCTTTCTTAGCTTAGTTTCATATAACACTCAATGAGTTTTGAGCATGAAGTGTCAGTTATTAACTAACAGTAGTAATCAAAAATACTATTGATTGGTAATTCACTCAACATATTGGTCATAAACTACTTCATGATTCGATTGACTTTTTAAAGTCACTAGTCAACTATGTATTAACATGCCGGAACCAACTCAAACATACGAATGATTAAAGCCAAATGTATATAGGTACACATAAAATAAGTTTCAAACATGAACTATCTTATGCTTTAACAAAGGAAACACTATTAAAGAAACATGACAATCAGCCGTGTTGAGACTTTGTAAGATGAGATCACTAAAAACCTGTAATAGATTTGAAATTAATGAAATGTAATAGAATGCTCTTGCTTCATGGTTATTAAATCAATTATGAGGCAATAAATGGCTAAAAGTGTTGCCGATAAAATAACCTAGTTTATCAATAGATACCATTCTTCATATCTCAGGTGACGCATAAAGAAGAGATTAGATGCTAGAGTACAAACCTCTGTATTTCCCACATAAATATATTTATTTAAGAATATGTGTCGGGGCTTTGATAATGTTCTGGTGTATGCCGAATCATGTTGCTTTTTGTGACCGGTAGAGGGCATTTCAAAGTGATTGATTTGATTTAATCCATTTATCCCAGTATACTGCTTACAAATAGAACGGAACTAAGTTTGTAAGTATCAACTAACCAACTGGAATTATGAACTAATGTTAAATCTATTGCCTGAAAATAAAGTTTTAGCTGGTTCAGTCAAATCTGTAAGCTATCTTTGAGTAATACATTGATCATAAATCCAGTAGACAAAATACCGGACAAATTTCAAGACCAAGAAATATTGTGTTGGTGCAACAGAAGCAAACAGATAAATATAACTAACAATAAAACATATTATAGCTTATCTGATCCACCAGGCGGTGCATAGAGTTTAATGTTGATGAAATAATCGATAGATCTGAAAGTACCTAACTTCTTTAGAAGTTAGGTAAGAAGAGAATTTCCCTGAATCATTTCAAACTATTTTTCAAGGCCAGTGAATAGAAGTATGGAGTCATATCAAGTAATGTACCTTCATAACAGTAACAGTAGTCTAGTACCGAATTTAGCTCATGTAACTAAGCATTCACCAGCGCTATTTATGCCATTACGAGTAAGATCAATAGGAATTTACTTAAGGTTGAGTCCAGGACGTATAAACGACATTATTCCTTTTGGTTTCTGTTTTAAAATCCATTTACTTACTTTAGGACTACCTTTAGGAAATGGAGAAGAAAGTAGTTTTTAAGAGGACATTTCCTGTGTTAGTGTTGGGTAAGCATCTGCTATCATATCTTGACTTCCTGTAAGCTCTTCTTAAAGTTATGAGAATAAGTTAATGCGTGATTTATAAAGTGGACTATAATTCAATTTATTGATTGGTTTGTTACTGTTTCACTTTAGTTTCTACATAAAGAATAAGATGGATTGAAAACAACCAAAAAAATCCTATTCTGTTATAAGTTATAATGTATATACTATAATATCCTTTTATTCTTATCTTCAGTTAATAAATAAATAAAAATTTACTGCGTTAATTATTGCCTTAATTTTTGTTTTATAATTCACCAAACTACTGAAATTTCTTATTTAAAATTATAAACAAGTTCTAGACAGACAAATCAGATTAGAAACCAGTTGATTTTATTTATGAGCATTAACTGAGTAAGTAACTTTCAGTATTAAAAATAGTTCACTATGATATACAGAAATTGCTAATCTCAATATGATTTTAACATTTGAATTATATTCATTTTTCATGGGAAATCCATTTTTGGCTTCATATAAGTGGGTATATATATATATATATATATATATATATATATATATATATATATATATATATATATATATATATATATATATATATATATATATATATATATATATATATATATATATATATATATATATATATATATATATATATATATATATATATATATATATATATATATATATATATATATATATATATATATATATATATATATATATATATATATATATATATATATATATATATATATATATATATATATATATATATATATATATATATATATATATATATATATATATATATATATATATATATATATATATATATATATATATATATATATATATATATATATATATATATATATATATATATATATATATATATATATATATATATATATATATATATATATATATATATATATATATATATATATATATATATATATATATATATATATATATATATATATATATATATATATATATATATATATATATATATATATATATATATATATATATATATATATATATATATATATATATATATATATATATATATATATATATATATATATATATATATATATATATATATATATATATATATATATATATATATATATATATATATATATATATATATATATATATATATATATATATATATATATATATATATATATATATATATATATATATATATATATATATATATATATATATATATATATATATATATATATATATATATATATATATATATATATATATATATATATATATATATATATATATATATATATATATATATATATATATATATATATATATATATATATATATATATATATATATATATATATATATATATATATATATATATATATATATATATATATATATATATATATATATATATATATATATATATATATATATATATATATATATATATATATATATATATATATATATATATATATATATATATATATATATATATATATATATATATATATATATATATATATATATATATATATATATATATATATATATATATATATATATATATATATATATATATATATATATATATATATATATATATATATATATATATATATATATATATATATATATATATATATATATATATATATATATATATATATATATATATATATATATATATATATATATATATATATATATATATATATATATATATATATATATATATATATATATATATATATATATATATATATATATATATATATATATATATATATATATATATATATATATATATATATATATATATATATATATATATATATATATATATATATATATATATATATATATATATATATATATATATATATATATATATATATATATATATATATATATATATATATATATATATATATATATATATATATATATATATATATATATATATATATATATATATATATATATATATATATATATATATATATATATATATATATATATATATATATATATATATATATATATATATATATATATATATATATATATATATATATATATATATATATATATATATATATATATATATATATATATATATATATATATATATATATATATATATATATATATATATATATATATATATATATATATATATATATATATATATATATATATATATATATATATATATATATATATATATTGTGTTTTAAATTAGTTATTCATGTAAAAGAAATTTCAATGTGATCACTTAAAATTTTACAATCGAGTAAATGATAACTCTAAGTATATAATGCAGATATGAATAATTTTAAAGTGTTTATATCTCTACGGTGGTGTTGTGGTTGTTTATTACTTCAACTGATATGTCACTATTACTATATGTTCATCCTGAAAGGATTGCCTTGATATCACCGTTACTTCACAAGTATAATTAGAATTACATTGTGTTCTATTAAATTTTATTTAGTATTCAACAGTTGAATGCATCTGCACTCTAGTGATGATGTTGACATAAGGATTTGAACTTAATTTGTCTCAACATTTACCTCGTTCTGCATTCCACTTGCCAGGGACTTTAAGAAGATTAATTCAAAGTTAAACGATTTCGAAATTAGCATTAAGTCAGAATAAACTGTAACACAAGGATTTCATTAGTTATCTTAAAACATATGCTGTTAACACAATATGATATCAACAGTATGTTCAAGCACAGTCAAATTGATGTGATCACTTAAAATTTTACAATCGAGTAAATGATAACTCTAAGTATATAATGCAGATATGAATAATTTTAAAGTGTTTATATCTCTACGGTGGTGTTGTGGTTGTTTATTACTTCAACTGATATGTCACTATTACTATATGTTCATCCTGAAAGGATTGCCTTGATATCACCGTTACTTCACAAGTATAATTAGAATTACATTGTGTTCTATTAAATTTTATTTAGTATTCAACAGTTGAATGCATCTGCACTCTAGTGATGATGTTGACATAAGGATTTGAACTTAATTTGTCTCAACATTTACCTCGTTCTGCATTCCACTTGCCAGGGACTTTAAGAAGATTAATTCAAAGTTAAACGATTTCGAAATTAGCATTAAGTCAGAATAAACTGTAACACAAGGATTTCATTAGTTATCTTAAAACATATGCTGTTAACACAATATGATATCAACAGTATGTTCAAGCACAGTCAAATTGATGTGATCACTTAAAATTTTACAATCGAGTAAATGATAACTCTAAGTATATAATGCAGATATGAATAATTTTAAAGTGTTTATATCTCTACGGTGGTGTTGTGGTTGTTTATTACTTCAACTGATATGTCACTATTACTATATGTTCATCCTGAAAGGATTGCCTTGATATCACCGTTACTT
The DNA here is from genome assembly GCA_034768735.1 of Schistosoma mekongi. Lineage (NCBI taxonomy): Eukaryota > Metazoa > Platyhelminthes > Trematoda > Strigeidida > Schistosomatidae > Schistosoma > Schistosoma mekongi. Next base: position 39,687,162 of record CM068309.1, read on the forward strand.
CACAAGTATAATTAGAATTACATTGTGTTCTATTAAATTTTATTTAGTATTCAACAGTTGAATGCATCTGCACTCTAGTGATGATGTTGACATAAGGATTTGAACTTAATTTGTCTCAACATTTACCTCGTTCTGCATTCCACTTGCCAGGGACTTTAAGAAGATTAATTCAAAGTTAAACGATTTCGAAATTAGCATTAAGTCAGAATAAACTGTAACACAAGGATTTCATTAGTTATCTTAAAACATATGCTGTTAACACAATATGATATCAACAGTATGTTCAAGCACAGTCAAATTGATGTGATCACTTAAAATTTTACAATCGAGTAAATGATAACTCTAAGTATATAATGCAGATATGAATAATTTTAAAGTGTTTATATCTCTACGGTGGTGTTGTGGTTGTTTATTACTTCAACTGATATGTCACTATTACTATATGTTCATCCTGAAAGGATTGCCTTGATATCACCGTTACTTCACAAGTATAATTAGAATTACATTGTGTTCTATTAAATTTTATTTAGTATTCAACAGTTGAATGCATCTGCATTTTAGTGATGATGTTGACATAAGGATTTGAACTTAATTTGTCTCAACATTTACCTCGTTCTGCATTCCACTTGCCAGGGACTTTAAGAAGATTAATTCAAAGTTAAACGATTTCGAAATTAGCATTAAGTCAGAATAAACTGTAACACAAGGATTTCATTAGTTATCTTAAAACATATGCTGTTAACACAATATGATATCAACAGTATGTTCAAGCACAGTCAAATTGATGTGATCACTTAAAATTTTACAATCGAGTAAATGATAACTCTAAGTATATAATGCAGATATGAATAATTTTAAAGTGTTTATATCTCTACGGTGGTGTTGTGGTTGTTTATTACTTCAACTGATATGTCACTATTACTATATGTTCATCCTGAAAGGATTGCCTTGATATCACCGTTACTTCACAAGTATAATTAGAATTACATTGTGTTCTATTAAATTTTATTTAGTATTCAACAGTTGAATGCATCTGCACTCTAGTGATGATGTTGACATAAGGATTTGAACTTAATTTGTCTCAACATTTACCTCGTTCTGCATTCCACTTGCCAGGGACTTTAAGAAGATTAATTCAAAGTTAAACGATTTCGAAATTAGCATTAAGTCAGAATAAACTGTAACACAAGGATTTCATTAGTTATCTTAAAACATATGCTGTTAACACAATATGATATCAACAGTATGTTCAAGCACAGTCAAATTGATGTGATCACTTAAAATTTTACAATCGAGTAAATGATAACTCTAAGTATATAATGCAGATATGAATAATTTTAAAGTGTTTATATCTCTACGGTGGTGTTGTGGTTGTTTATTACTTCAACTGATATGTCACTATTACTATATGTTCATCCTGAAAGGATTGCCTTGATATCACCGTTACTTCACAAGTATAATTAGAATTACATTGTGTTCTATTTTATTTTATTTAGTCTTCAACAGTTGAATGCATCTGCATTTTAGTGCTGATGTTGACATAAGGATTTGAGCTTAATTTGTCTCAACATTTACCTCGTTCTGCATTCCACTTGCCAGGGATTTTAAGAAGATTAATTCAAAGTTAAACGATTTCGAAATTAGCATTAAGTTAGAATAAACTGTAACACAAGGATTTCATTAGTTATCTTGAAACATATGTTGTTAACACAATATGATATCAACAGTATGTTCAAGCACAGTCAAATTGATGATATTCATAACCTAACAGCTAAACCAATGTGAGTAACAGACCCAATAAACTTGCAATATAGCCAGTGTTCTTTTTCAATACTAGTATCAAGAATATCTTGCTATACTATTAATATACTATCAATGTATAATGCTGCCGTTTTAGTAATGCCTTTTCTTTTCAAAGTTAGTGTAGTCTTCCTGAGTCGAATAGTTATGTGAATCCGATGCCTGAAAACCTATAGATCATCTAATTCAAATCGCCTTTTGCAAGGATCCAACCAGTAATGCATGTAAGTAATAAAGAATCACATTCAATCAAATAGTTAGTTTTATCTTACATCAGTGTGAATACTGTAACATACAGATAAATAGTCATATTAAACCAATAAATTTGATGTACAATAAAATCTGTGCTTGAAATGTTTTGAACTTATAATATTCAAAGCGTCACATAAGAATGCATCTAATAAGCTTCTAGTTAGTAATCTATGCTAGGTTATTTTCAAGAATAGCTCACAGAAATGTATCTGAAACTCCCAGACAATTAATGATATCTCTTAGCTTTTAGTAAACTTTATTCTAAGGTGAATGTAAAACCTACATGGTGAACTATTGTAACGTTGATTAACTTTCATAAATATAAGATTTACTAATGCTTAGAATTTTAAAAAGATATCATTTATAAAATCATTTGTTTCTTTATACACTAGTAAAATGCATCATTAACTTGATAACTGCGTAGACGAACTACCTGTTAAACATAGTAATAAATCAACGTAATTTTGAAAAATGAAAAGAATGATCAGATGGAATGCTTAAACACTTATTAATTTACAAAGTTGACTATCAATAAAAACTTGGTAATGTTAAAGCGAACTAATTTTATTAAATAGGTGAGAATACTAAGTTCCTATAGAATAAAAAAAAGAATATTTTACTTCGTTTTTACTAAATTTATATGTATGAGGAGGTTAACTTATCTTTACAAAGTAATGCTTAATGTATAAATGATACAAACTATAAATACCTTATTATTTCATCACATCATTCGCAACTCAAGTTAAGTAGTGAACATATGTTAGCATCTACTAGTAAGTAATATAGAGTTCTAATACACTGTATGATTTTAGCCAATATATTGATCATTTAAAATGTTTATTAAAAACAATGTTTGTAAGTCAATTTTCCTTAAAATGTAATGTTAATTATTTGTTTCTGTTATTTAAACCACGCAATATTTAACTTATTCTCACGTCTTCCAAAACATATAATATTACTGAAAGAATAAAAGACTATATTCATATTGGATATACTTTTTGTCCAAACTAAGTTATAGTTTAAATCATGCATTGAATATACAACACAGTGCACTTTTCATAGAAAGCTAAAGATGAACGACAGCTGATCATTTAATGTAGTATTTTATTTATTCTTTGTATTCGTCAGACATTGATCTTAGTTGGACATCATTGAGAACCATGGCACACTGGACAGCTGTTTCATTCTACTATGGGATTCCTCATTATGACCGTCTCTCTATACCACAAACTGACTTCAGTAAGAATCTTACCAGTGGACGCCAGCTTGACGAATGGTATTGATGGTTATTGTTAGCTATGACACCTGAAGTTCCTGGGTTTAATTCGTGTTGTGTGGGCTTACTGTTGAGTAGTCCTAGACTAGAAAAAAACATCTATTCAATATTTGATAGTTGTCAATGGCACTTAGATGAGATTAATCTGTGACGCATAAAAAGAACAAATTAACTCAAAACACTAAAAATCACCATAATTTGAATAATTAACAGTGGTACATCTTCAGTGATGTACAGAAAAATGTATATCTTAACATGTAGATAAACAATAAATAGTTATTCATGCATTTTTATATGAGCTATTTCATTGGGCAGGCATAATTGCTACCTGGAATCACATCTAGATTTTGCATTAAATTATCTATGTAGTACTAATAGAATATTAATGCTTTTGTCATACATAAATATGACACATAATTCCACTCGTTATAACCTATGAATGTAAGTAATTAATAGCACAATAAAAATGGGTAAATAAAATAAAAATTTACAGAAGGATGCAAATTATCCCTTTGTTTTACGTATTATTATGATCTATGTAAACGGAGTCATATAAATTCACATTACAATAAAACTTCTAACTTTGTCGACTTTTTATGCAGTGATTCAATCAAATATTGTTGCCTACAAAAGTGCTGGAATGCATTTATAACAAGAATGAGTACATTATCAATTACGTGAAAATAATGCACTGTATACAAACTAGAAAGTGTAATAACAATAATGTCTAGTCAGTATACATGGTAACCATTATAACTGCAAATTTATCTTGTTTTGTTGTAAGGGTTTGTCAGTGAGTTGTGTTTACAAACTAACGACTAAATTCCGGTCTCTACCAATAAACCATCATACATAATCCAATCATTAAGTGTTCACCACAAAACCTGAAAATACTGAGCTCGATACCTTGGTTGGGCTGTAAATGCCCCCAGCTTATTAGTCTCATAAAAAGAAGAAACAACTATTCACCTCGTCTTGGTTTGTAATAGTTGTCTAGCTAAAGTGAATCTCTGATATTAAAATTAAATTCAGATGTAACCGAATAAGTTCCTGAGAATGTTGGTTATGCAATTAATTGTTAAAATTAGTATAACATAATGGGAAAAAAACCACCAAAAAATTTGCGTAATGAAATACTTAATTTGATATCATCACAGATGAATTCAACACTAAAATAACAGGGACTTTAGATTGCTAGTGCATTTCACTAACCTGCTTCTTGATCTGACCACAGGAAACGATTACAGTAAAAGTTATTTTGGACCAGGAAAGAGACATTTTCATAAGCAAATATAGGTTATAACTTTATGTGGAAACATTTGTATATCATAAGCATTTATTTTTAGTTGATAAGTACCAAACAGGATGAAAAGTTTACAGACCTTGAATCTTGTTACTAAACTACCTGTTGTAATGAAAAGTTGTTAGCTGAATTATTTTACAAATATGGATTTGGGATGGCAATTTTTGTGGAGATTGGTTATTAGATTGAATATATCACAGATTGATGTTGGCAGGGTACCATTGAAAATCAGGGAGAACTGGACAGCTATTTCATTCTAGTGTGGAACTCCTCAGCGGAGCGCACCACAGATTCCGCACCAACCGCGTCAACCTGAAGCCCTTGGTGCGGAATCTGGGGTACGCACTGCTGAGGAGTCCCACACTAGAACAAAACAACTGTCCAGTGCTCCCTGGTTTTCAATGGTACCCTGCCAACATCAATCTGTGATATATTCAATGAAATATGGATTTCTTGAAGTTTTAATAGAGATCGTCTCTGAACCTACGTTTTGTGCTTGCTGATAATAATTAGTTACCAGACAACTTCAGAACGAATAATAATGATAATTTTTAGACGTTAAGACCCAAATAACTTGTAATTAAGAACGAAGCCATCAATAATCTTTGATCCCATTAAATTTTCAGTAGAGCTGGTTCCAGTAAATTAATTCATCATTATATGAAATCCGATTTGACATCGCTTTATTGTCATCAATAGTAAAATGTTAGTGTCCATTCTCCAAATGAGGTCGATAAGCTGGATTCGACATTAATTATTAGTATTCTTTATACACATTAAGATTGATTACGGAACTCATACTAGTTTACAAGTGTTCATGTTATTTAGAACGGGTTGACTCTTTGACTAAAAATAAGCTTAATACTCCTAGTTAACAGTTAGCAGTTTGGTAAAGACAGACCAACCCAATAACACAGAAAAGTATGCATATGAATATTTATTTGGGTTTTTTACATTACGAAACCACAGAGGAGACCAACTATGAAATTATGCATTCAAATGCTCGAAGAGACAAACATGAGTAGTCATAGCCTTAAAGCAAATTAAACAATGTGAAAATAATTACACATTCAAATCATATTGTAGTATTCTTCCAATTTCAATAATTTCTTTTGGTTGAAAAACCCAAAACAAGAAACTAGCAATAATTTAGTTCTTAAAAATAAATCAAATCCTCAAAGTTTCTTTTATTTGAGACAGAACGTGTAGAATCACAAAAGCATCAAAGAAACTATATTTATGTTGTGAAGAATTACCCCCTAGAATGTAAGAGTTAAGTAATTAATAAATTTCGATTACTTTGCTCTATGGTTCCTTGTTCCAGACTAAACATTTATCAATAAGGTTTTTACTCAAACAGTTTCTAGTGTTACTGTCATCACGTTTTAGTTAATAGCATACCAATAAATCGTTATTTCTGCTAAACATTACAAATACTAAGATAAAAGTGTTTGTTTAATCGAACGACAGTTTTACATATCAATGAGTACGTAAAAATACTAACTTAAATTGTGAAGATAATAATAATCTAAGATAGTCAAATTCTGAAGCTCTGTTTTCTATTTTAGATAACAATTGACAGGCTAGTTTAATATAAAGAACATCAATTTTATAACAGATTACTAAATTGTCACAAATGCCATGATAAACAATTAAACCTAATATTAAGTCTACAAACCAAACAGGATTGAATTTCAGAGTAAAGAGGTTAATCAATAGACATGTAGTGTAAATTTGCAAACAAATTCATAAATACACCATAAAGACAAATAAACTAACCTGGAAATCGACTAATGAATTTTGTATAATATAAACTGCTATGGATTTTAAATTAACAGAACCAATTTTGTAATTGCGTGAAACACCATCATGAGCACGAACAACATGTACATTATATTTACATGATAACCAATCTAAGATTGATTTAAAATTTATAAGAAATATAGCAGTTAATTGTAAAAACAGATGTATATTTACAAAATCAATGGACAAATCCAAAGCAATCAAATTAAGCTTCTTTAATTGTTCCTCGATGTACGGTGTTTTTGTTTTATCACATAGATCTAACTCATTAGGATCACGATGATCAAATGGATTCATTAACTGTATTGTGTGTTGAAGGTTTTCACATGCTTTTAATTTGTAACTAAGATTTTCACTATTATCACTACTTTCAGATGGGACACTGATATTGTCTGAACTCCAATTGGACAAAAATAAGAGCCAAAATGAAAATGTTACAATAACGGTTACTGAATCAATGAAGAAATTAAAAGCTAAGCTTTGTTTTGTTTTACTGTGTGGCCAACACAACTGGGCTAATGAGGATGCTGATTTTGTCACGTCTGATTTTTTAAACCGTTTGTATCGAGTTAGGCGTGAATATGATATAAAATCATGCTTATGTGTACAAAATAAAAGTTTTCTAAAGCGTGATAAATAAATATGGCTTAAGCATACAGAAAATAATAAAAGTTTCGTGCACACTTCAATTATTTTCACTTCATAGTACACCTCAGTCCTTGCCTCCATTTGACGAGAAGGGGAGTGGTTTGAATTTACTTTATCACGTTTGTATGTAGCCTTGCTCCGTGAATTGGGTGAATTTAATGACAAGGCTGGATATGGTGAAAGTATTGAAAACCACCAAGATGGATGAACGCTTGATAGAATTAACATTAGGAAAGGACTAAGAAATGTGATGCACATCGACAACATTTCTAAAAGTATCAACAATTTGTGAATGCAATTTAGACAGTACTGATTTTTTTGTTCTTTGCAGTCATTTATTCCCATTTCTTCGTTATCTGACCAATCGGATAGTAGGTTTTTTGAATTTCGTTTATCCTGCCTTAATAGTTTGTGACATTCCATATAGTTTTTATCTGAGTTTACCACTGAGCACATTGAATCACTTACAATCAAAAAAGAAGGAAAATCGTCCTACAACAAAAGAAGAAAATAGTCTGTTAAGTAAGTGTCATACAACTGTATTTAATCGAAGAATCATCGAAGTTGAATGTTTTATCTCACAGATTCACACTAATCATGTGTTTAAATCAACTAATACCTGCTAGAAACAAACTCTGCTTATGTTCACCTTAGTTTATTAAGACGTTTAAAAAGCAAACCATTTTCCTTGGGTCGAACTGCTACTAACAAAGCGGACCTTGGTTAGAATGGAAATTTTGAAAAATATATTATATTTCTACTGAACTCAACGTAACAAAACCAGAGTATTATAATCATTTCGACATAACCGAATAGTGTAACGCCTAGAAATAAAATGCAAATGTAGATTCTACAGTTGAGTAACGTGGCTTGTATTAAGGGATTGTAAGGATTATACTTGTGCAATTTTGTCTTCCCTTCAGCAAGTGGGATACAGACCCTTGACAGTGGTTTTAGTAACCACAGTTAATGTCTTCTCAAAAACTATTTAAGTAAAAACATCCATCAAGCGATTTCACATTTGAAGCATAATAAAATGGATCAGTAGTAAACCAAAATGCTTAATGAGTGCAATACTACCCTCTTATTGAAGTCACTGTCTCAGTGTATATTGCCATAAGAATCTGATCTAGGTTATCGGCATAACAAGGCATTTTGGAGTTTGAATTGACCGCAAATGTCAATAACAGAGAAATTTATTTTTTTACTGGACTTCAGTCATTTAATAATGCAACATGAATTCCCACCCATTACCGTTGGTTGAAAAACACCACACTTGCAACACAGTTGAACTTCACTGATGTTTATTACTCAATTAAGTGTTATTTTAGTAAATCAATCATAATATATGTCACTAATATAATATGACCTCATTGATTACGACAAATTTAACTATTACAACACATTAAAGCTCCTCTGATATCCGAATAATAGAGAATATTTTGTTTCAGCGGAATAAATTTTATATGCGTCAATTAATATGTGGAGGTACTCAAAAAGGGTCATTATTAACGTGCATATGGAGATATAATCATTAACACTGATCACAGGCATTAATACTAACCATTGCTTTTTAGATTTGAAAACCAACCTACAGAATGTCAGAAACAACTCTGTAAAGAATGTACAGGTAATTTAATACAAATTATTAATTACTGACCCTTTTAGCTTATACTTCACAGATGCATAGTTCACTAAAAATCTCAGAAATGAATAAAAGTCCAGACGCAAAGTAACTGGAGACATATCTTAAGCGTATATCTTATTATGTGCTGTCAAATATGCAGTTGTGTAAACATAAATAAATATCTTTATCGTTCAACAATGAGATAAGTTGCGGACATAACCGAAAACCAAATATTCAAACCTGTCCACTAGAGATGCTATTTCTTACTTTTGAAAAAATCACGTGAGTCTTGTAGCACCTAAATGCCACATTTTTTTACCAGCAGTAACAAGCATACATTAACACTGTGAGCATAGTAACAACCCAAGAAACCATAATGTGTGATAAGCGGTATTCGTTTGTAGGGTTTAAAGATGACTACACTTTCAGAGAATATAGTAATACACTTAATCTTCTAAACCTGGATTTCAGCGGCGTAGTTAAAGCGTAGAATCAATCATATAAGGAGAAATTTTTAACAGAACACGATAAATCAACTTTGACGCAAAATAAGAGTTAACTAGGACAACTAAATGAAACATAAGTAAATATTTGCTTGCGTTGTATGAAATACGAAAACTCCAAAACATCCAAGTAGAGATGTAACACCGCATTGATGGTATAAAATAAGATTTATTACTCAGAAAAAAGAAATTTAAACATTCAGATACAATAATAAATACGAAAATCTCAGGTGTTAGTATATGCGTGCCTATGTTTATTATTAGAATCACTAATAAGCAGGAATATAATCTACAGTGTCTGATTTGTAAGCACGAAGTACAATGTTTTATGCATTTTGATATCTATGAATAGAAAAATCTTATGTTAAGTATGTGTAGGCTGCTCACATACTATGAGAACGATTCTTGTTGAAAACAATAATTTTGTTTGGAAGCAGACGCTGGTATTGTAAAGTGTTGCGACAAATAAGAATATGCGGAAGATGGTTTGATAACCGTGTCTTATAGTATTTTAGAAAGCTTACTCACTACGAAAAGTGCTCCTTATAATTGGCTTTAATAAACCAAGTAACTACAGAAGTGGCTGAAATCCACAATCATTAATTTTAAACATTCCGCAGTTGTCAAAATGATTTGAAGATATTACTGAAAGATAAATATATAAATCCGCATAGTTATATAGGTCCGGGTAATTTATGCGATAGCAAACTGAAGCATCCGACAAAGAATACGACAAAAGTATACACTTGATATTGTTCATATTATTTTGTAGCTTCAAACGACGTGCTAATATACAAGTGGGACCGAATGTGTTACAAATAACTCAAGAGAACAAACGACAAAAATAATCAGGTTGCATGTTCAAAACATTAAAATTGTCACCTTTAAAAATATCAGTTAGAAAGTATGTCACTAAAATAGTCATTTGAATGACTATTAGTAGAAATGCAGGGAGATGTTTGAGAGACAACTTTAAATGCAAAACTGCCAATTACCTAGTAAAATGTTAACAGAAAACTATTTTGATTCAGTGCAATTTTAAGCCAAACTGGTTCATTTAAAAAAGCGAAGTGTTCAATCCTCAGTCTTCAGGGATAAGGATAATAGGTTTGGTCACTTTCATTAATCTTTGCAGTGATTTCTCCAAGGTAAATCCAGACTGTCCCTGAAAGAGATGATTGACAAAGCTGATACCGCCTGTTGCAGTAACACGTGCCCGACATTGACTGCTGGATGTGAAAAACAGATTTCCACTGAGTTTATTCGATTTTCATTCTCGAACCCTTTTTAGGTGGTTCGTGTGATGACTAGTTCTGGTTTTAGATGGCTAAGCTAGTGAAAACGTTTTTCATAATAATCAGGACTGATTATATTGCAACTATTTCAGTCGTGTTTATTAGATGAGCATCCGCAGAGAAAATTTCATTAAAATATTCTGGCAGTTTTCCAACCTTGCTCAATTCCGAGTCAGTTAACACAGTGTGGTGAAAGTGTATCAGTAATGACTGCATCCCATCTTTTACCTTATTTTGCCCCATAATATAGGAAAATAGCCGTTTACGATAAATGAAGATATGTTGTACAGTTCGTAGGTTGTACCAGAAGTCACGCGCACATGCAAGTATTACAGCACGTATTTATTTGCAGGTCCCGAAGACGTTTTTTAAGCCCCAAACCCGAAGGATAAGATAACGTGGTCGCTATTGACAAGTGGGGACAGAAGTTTAAGATCTGAAACATCGTCAGAATTATGTGCAAATCGAAGGTCCAGAAGTGGCTGTTTGTCAAGGAGAATGAGATGTTGGAACTATTGAACGTAGTTTAGTAAGATTGAACTCCATTTTTGGCTGATAGTGGTTATAGAACTGACTGCTGGGAGTCAATATCATCTCGAAGTATAACTTTACCTTTGTGTACATAAATTATTGTACGGCGGTGGACTTCGTACGACCCAGTTTTCAGTGATGAATTTACAAATTTTCTTGACGACTAGCTAATTGGGAATAGTACGATTGCTGTCAATTGTGGTTCAAGGTTTACTCTTGATCTAGAACAGGACTTTCATAATGTCAGAACAAACTAGCCTAGCCATTTTTTACACGATTCGTGGTCTAGACATAAACGTCGGTTTTGCGACACCCTGTATCAAGGCACGCCAGAGACTTGTTAATGGCATGTTTCTATCAAAGCCCTGTCCATAGATGTGATTACAGTCCAGTTGATGTAAGGTGCGTTGTGGCCCCCTAATAATAAGGCACTTACTAACTGCACTCCACTCACAAATGTGGCTCAAGTAATATCGTCCACTAAGAAGCTGGGACTACAGCAAACTACTCCGACTAGTACTAGACTATGTGTGGATTCTAAAGTTCACCTGGCTACTGTTTCAAGTAATTTACGTTGGATAGCTAAGTCAATATACGGAAAGTTTTCTAACTCAACGTTTGGCTGGTTTTCGGTCATTCGATTCACTAGATTCCTTATAACTAGACTGTTATGAAACTGAAAGTCTTTGGATTTTGTATTAACGCCGACTGATGCTGTTTCTCCAAGTTCAATATGTAAACTGTATCTGTACACGGTTTACTATTTGTGTCTAACCAGTGTAGCATGGTATCACGCCATGTCTGTGAAAAAGCTCTTTAACTTCACACTTAAAGTGGTATTTTATTATTTGTAGGCGATCTTGACTTACGCTTTCCCTCCCCCCACCACCTTGGATGGGTTGATTATCGTTTTTTTACGTGCGTGCAGATTGTTGTAACCATTTCGTTGTTGTCGCTTAATCGCCTTGAATGCAAGACATTAGTAAATCAATAATTGTTTGTTGAAGAACTACACCAGGTTTTTATATATCTGTTCTGATATATTAATATTCCGAGCACTCAAGACAGTGTTTTGACCTTATCGACTACGAGTGCGTTATTCCTGTGAATCTAGCACTACGTCAAGTGAATCCTACAGACAGCGTATGGTAATAGATAGTTTAATAACACAGTGAGCGGAGCTTAACGTTTCTAAGTATGCTGCACTATCTGTATACAGCTGATGTTACGTTGGTGCATACATCGTGACACTACACTTTGCGTTTAGGGCACTGTACGCCTGTTTCCACCAAGTGATGACAGCTTATATAATGGCAAGCAAACCTTTTGTAGGCACCAGTAAATGATGAACAATAGTAATTAAACAATCTGGCTATACTTTATTGCTATAAATGATACAGATATTCCTAACAATGATTTAAAAATGTACGATTGTTACACACAAAGGGAATGCCGATAAAGGCCAAGAAGTATTTACTCCATGTGTAAAATGAAAAGGTCACAAAACCTTAGTAAACTGTACAATACTTTAATTGAACTGGGGCCGCTTAAACCAAATGCCTGTAGTTTAAATGTAGTAGACAATCTACTCAACTACTAAAATTGGATTGTCTTTTTGAAAATTTGTGCGTCAGTTCAGTACCCAATATATTCCAGTTACGTAATGTGATTCAACTAGGTTCTTCACAATGGCTTTGTAGTAAAAGGGATTGGTATTGTAATCTTTATTTTGATTCTAGCAGTATGGGTTGACCATATCGCCTGGTTCTTACTTATACTAAGAAGAGAAGCCTTAGATGGTGCAGCTGGTCTTAGTAAATTTTATTTGTCATTATTTTACTCACTTCGTGAGCATCTGTTGCACCTACTTTAAAGTTGCTTATTTTCTAAGTATTGTAGGCTTAAATATTTGTCTGCTGAGGTGAGTACAGTAGCTTTTTAAGTCTAGGAAATGCTACATAAGTTAGCATACTTAGGGATATCTAAGCACTCATATGTGATGTTGCGTTGGTTGAGAGAATGCGGTTGCAAAACACGAAATTAGGAATAGGCTACAAGAGAACGGTAGTTAGATGGACGACCTGTCTACGCAACTTCGTATAGTGATCACGGATATCATTTAGCATTGGAAACACCCGATGCCGAGTTCTAACACACTTGTTAATTTAAATCTTTATATTTAGCCCATTGATTTTTAGTACTTAATATTTTAGGTGATCAACGCTTTGAAAGTCAATAGCGATAAAACTCTAAAAGCGTGTAACAGGCAAGAATAAACCAAATGCCGATTATAAACAAATTATTTGGTCTCAACTAACTTAGGTTCTGGGTTGTCTCATATTTTGGTTTCGTTCCCGCTTAAACGCAAATCTCTGATCCTGTAAGTTTGAAATCCTGTACGCGAACGGTAACCGATGTCTAAAGCATACATATCTGTTCCACTTATTAACCTCGATAAATTTTTGTTTGTTTAATTCTCAAGCCTTCTACGGATGACAATAATTTACAAAATTATATAATAGTGTAGTCATCTCGGAACTATGTTATTGACGTCTCGGGAAATACTACATTATTTGTTTGAAACAGTGGCCTTTAGGCGTTGAATCCATGACTCGTTGTGTCTGCCAATTTGATGTACAGTGATATTTCTGGACATTAACTCGTATTTCTAAATTATTAAAGCGCAATATGCAAGCTTTCACTGTACTTCAGGGCACACCAGATAAGATGTTCAACGATTAGTGATCAGATAGATTAAGCTAACCAACTGTATCAATATCTTCAGTCAAGCGACATACAAAGGCTGGCTTAGATTGAACTTCTCATTAAATAAAATGATAAATGATTATATTGTAGGAGAATGAGTGGAATAAACAATAGCTCCTGGTGAACACCAGCTGCAGAAACCTTCCATTTTTTTGTTTAGCTGCTTAATTGTAAAGACTATTTTAAACAGATAGTAAATGTTTGCCTAGATATATTTTGCTTGTGATTTGTAAATAGTTAAATGAAATATTCTGGATGGATTACGTAACCACTTTTGTTAAGACAATTAAGATTAGTACCGATCTAACGTTCAAACAGAAATGGCATGAAACATTGAGCCCAGTTGAGTGAAACTGTTAAAATTCCCTGGAAATAGTAATTTGATCCTTTTTTACTGACTTGGACTAGGGTTATTAATGATGCGTAAACGTTTTACATTTTGACCTTTTACTACAGTTAAACACCTTTGAGTCGGATATCTTCAGGATTTCTAAATGGCATCTATGTGATAGTATTTTAGTACTCTTCATTCATTTTGATATAGACAACTTTCAACGGTTTATCTTACTGCATCCGCGCGACCTCACAAAGCTGACTTTTCAAAATCTTCATAGGAAACGATTTAATGTTCAGAGTTGTCGGGTTGTTATAAATATCGAATGATTTGTAATAAATATATAAATAATGAATAATAAATTTATTCTCAAGTAGCTTTTTGTACATGAGTGCATACCAGTTTGCATGGCATGATCAGAATTATATAGTTTTATTAACATACAAGGATTTTGATAGCGGTTGATAGGGGGTTCACACTATATAAAGGCATTAATTAATTCCAAGGCATTATTTGCCACAAAATCAAAATCTTTAAAATTACGGGTCGAATGTGTCAAATTTCACTTCTTATTTCTGAATGCTAATGTCGGTGGCTCTTTAGGTTCACAATTTTAGATAATACATATACCACTTATTCGTGACTCAAAACCAGATAGTAGCTCACTTTGAATTTTGCAACACAGCCAAATAAACATAGTGATTATTCCTTTACCAAATTAATTTCATAGAAACGGACAACGATATTGTGCGGTTAAATCTTTCTGGACAGCAGTTTTAGACAACGGATAATGCATTACCTGCAGTTATATTATTAATCATATTTACTAGTCCCTATTCGTATATTTTGGCCCATATGGATTACTAGGTGATGCATTAGTGCCATAAGCTATGTACAATACGTTTCATATTGACACTAACTTCAACTTACTTGCCAGTTTAAAACGTTGTTTGAAAGCTAGACGTACATACGCATTTACCACGTTGCTAGGACCGAGCCTCCGTCACCTTCACAAGCAGTTAAATCTGCTGATACGTACTGGTGGAGTTGTAGTTATGTCATTGGTAGATTCATGTTAGTGTAAATCTAGGTTTTTGACAATCACTGAAGGGGTACTAAAGGCGGTAGTTTTTAGCCCCTAATTATGCAGAGGCTTCTATCTTGCTAAAACTATAATGATCTGGAGTAATAGCGAATTGTTGTCATCCTATTATTTAACAGAGGTATTTGTTAGTTATTTATAGTAGTAAAATCTTACTCACTAAGCCCCTAATTATCTCAAAACTTTGTTAATGAAGACATCTTGTCACAGAGAATCACAGTATGCTAATTAGACTGAGTATGAACGAAGTAAATTTCGAAGACTAAAGCCTTATCTTCTACTAAGTATGAGTTTGGAATGTGAGCATTAACTTTAATTTAGCGTCAGGTTTTCATTTTTGTATTTGTATTAGATGATGACCATAAGAATACTAGCTACTCGTATCCAAGAAGTCACGTCAATATCAACAACACGTGTGATAGAAGGCGTATATTATCCAATCAACTATAGTGCTTGGTTGAACAATGTCTAGAATAACAACACAAGCTCACTGACATCAATGAGATATGAATAAGTTTCTAAACGTACAGTGATCATCCTTTCTGTCGTACACGCGTCACGATTAATCTTTATTTCAAGTAATAATAAACTACAGTTAGTAGCAATTGGTTTTTAGTGCTTGGTGAATGGCAGTGTGCTTAGAATGTAACAGTTATAATTCGAATAATTATACACTTTGTTATACAACTGACTAACACCGATTTAGATTTGATAACAATTGGTTCATTATAAACATCATAACTAATAGTATATTAAATATTAATATGATAACTAACAAATTTGAATCTGAAATTTAAACCAATTGCTACAATATTAAATTGTTCAATGTACGTATAAACATGTATTGAGTAAACAATTTCTAATATTCTAATAACAATTTAATAGTTATGTTTTAAAAAAAAAATAATTCATCTAATAAATGTTACGGTTTCAATAAAGATAAAACATGCAAACAATATTGTAAAAATAGTCTCCGCCTAGAATATATGTATGCTAAAAAAGAGATATTTATATTTGGAAAGGTAAACAATACATGTTAACTATAATAGCAAATTAAAGTAATTTATACAGGGTTACAAATTAGTGAGGACAATGTATTTACAAAGGTAAAAATCTAATTAATTTTCAATATACTAAACAAATTAAGTTAACTGAAGATTGAATTAGATTAGGTATAAGAGAAAATATTACAGGGATATCTAGTGTAACTATAACTATATGTTATTAGTAATGGTTAGTAACGGTTATTCATGAATTATCTACGAAAGAGAAGCAAATGTGGAATAAGTGGGTAGATATGACTTATACGGCTGAATTTAAACATTTGTAAAGTGACCTTAATTAGAACGAACTAATCACAACTCTAAACCAGAATAAACTATTATTCCCCGAATTCTAGTGGATTCGAATTTTTCCCTTTCACAGAAAATTTTGCTATGAGATGAAATATGCATTCGTTTAAAAAAATCTACGAGTAATATGCAGGCTTAACCATAATCTGAGATGCAGTAGAAAATTCACGATTTCTAATGAACTGTTTATGATTAAAATTGAAATGTGTGAAGCGTTCATTGATTTCATTACATCAAAAAATTTATTCAAGTTATTCTCGCATTTATTCGATACATTTTATATAAGTATTCGTCTAGGTGACGGCATAGCAACTTTCAGATTCAATGTGCGGACGTAAACGACACCTTTCTAGACTCCACATTAGCTCAATACTATTCGTATAAACTCCCGTTTATAGATCAACACAGTATTTCTTGTGCACTATGACCCCGTGCTTGTAGCCGATATTTGAAAGTGATTCATAAGGTTCCTAACTGTCGTTATACACTACCGTTTTAGGTATGATGTATTTTTCTACTAGTAAAGACAGGGTGATTAATACAAACATTTGCTTCAATTCTAATTTAGAATGAGTAAATGGGGAATCCGATCTGATGGACTTCTTGCACCAGCATTTAGTTCGCCGAGAGCAATGACAATCTCGAGTTATTTAGGTTTTAAAAACAGTCATTTCATTTCTACATTCATGATTTAATATTTTTCTTAACAATCCTATGGTCTGAAAGCGAATTACAAGCTTATTATTACTAGCTGGATTCAGAAGACCCTCTGACGTCAACATAATGTTTTCAGGTGTTCGCCATAACCCTGAAACGTCTTGGTCGTTCCTTATTGGTTAGGCTGCAAGAGTCATGTCCACCTGTACATGTAGTAAAATTTTCAAGCTTAATCCTGTCATGCATGTTTTATGTCTCTCTAGACCTTTATGATACAAAAATGAGCAGGATTATTGAAATGTTACCAGTGTAGTGATTCTCTGGAACGTCTCACCAATGAATGAGAGAAGGCCTAATGAAAACATCTGCTTGAATGAATAGGACAGGATCGTAGAATTGGTTCAAGTAATGAATAAGAGTGAATAAAATCATGAAAGCATTGTTTCTTAGATGGATTGTACCTGAGCAGATTATGGAAACAGAAGTGTGCATTATTTTTAATCGGATTAGTATTATTTATGAAAGATACGAATCCAATGCATCAATAATCTTCGGCAGAAATATATAAGCATAACTTATTAGAATTAATAATACTGTCTAATATATGAGCAGTATATTCTTTCTCCACCTCATCAGAATCGTTAGTGAAGATTTTGTTTAGGAATTAAACTAAGCAGTCAATATTATGAGATTCAATGTGTGCTTTTGAGTCATAAGGGGGGGGGGTAAAGCGCATGTGAATGTTGGAATCTCTTCAGATATTGACTGAAGCAACATGTGACGCTGCTTCACAGTAATGATTGGTCGTAGTAACGTTAGATTCAGATTATTAAATATCCGTAGTGTACGTAATCACGTGTATATCACTTTGACGTTATACACGTATACTGATGATCAGATACGCGTAAATGTAGGTCATCACATTAAAAGTGTAACTGTTTGTAAATTACCTTGTGAAGTAGAAGTTTGCTTTTGTGGAAATTCAGTCTTCCAAAATAACTATTAAATATATACTTTTATTTTTTGCTTGACATTTTGTTGCCTGTTTATCACTACATTAAGTTTTGTACCGACATTCGTATCCAACCTAAAACAAACTTTCTAACCAATCATTATACTGTACTAAACACTTAAGGCTGAATTTAATTTACACCTATCAGGATTGTGCAGCGTTGATGAAATAACCTATTCCTATCACTAATCATTCTGAATCCTAGGATCACGGGACGAATTGCAGTTTAAAGATAATAAATCAAAATCAAGGAAAAGAATGGCTTAATTATTAATCTGCGTCATGGGACTTACTGCAATGTGGTGTGTGTTATTTTGATTGTAAATTTACCTAGTATTTGCATCGTAAATACCACTTAATCATCAACCAGTTTTGAAATATTCAAGAAGCCTGACTACCATGGCGTGGAGGGAGGAGGCTATAGGGATCGTCAAGTAGTGTAAATTGCACGAGGTGGGGAGTTACTTAGGTTAGGCAGTTACATCTCACCGCTGATGACATATGAAGAATTAGGCTAAGTAAACGTTGGTTTAAGTAAACCAACTATGCATTTGGCATAGACCTTCAAGCCTATTCCTATTATAGCACAATAGAGCATCATACATATGATAATTTATTTAATATTGGCATTAATATAATCGACTAGTCAGTATGTGAAGCCCTACAGTTTTACCTACAATATACGTTGCGTTTGTAGGTGTTTGACTGTCTTCGACTAATAGTTTAACTCTATTCTTTTCTAATGGGATGGTGTAGCTGCCTATAACTTCAATCCAACATATAATTAGGATAAGCTTATATTTTCCTGTTGATTTGTAATGGACTGAAACTGGTCAGTCTCTGCATCCCAATGTTGATGTTCATACTGAAATTCTAACTCAGTCCGCTTCGTACCAAACGCCACCGCGTTCACCACTAGGCTACTGTGTCCAGACAGTCACACTTTTGTAATATATATATGCTAGCTGCACAAGTGTGACTGTCTGGACACAGTAGCCTAGTGGTGAACGCGGTGGCGTTTGGTACGGAGCGGACTGAGAATTTCAGTATGAACATCAACATTGGGATGCAGAGACTGACCAGTTTCAGTCCATTACAAATCAACAGGAAAACACAAGCTTATCCTTATTATATGTTGAATTGTAGTTATTCTCCACAAACTAAGACCGCGTCCTGGATTCCGCTTGTCAGTCACAATCCAACTTTAATATATACAATTCAACAGTTTTTGCAGCTCTTATACTAGGCATCATTTATTAGTTCCCTATCGTTTCACAATTGCTTTCACAACAACATTTTCTATTCATTTAATTAATGAATATTGAATATTAAAGTGTAAATTTGATAAAAAGGATCATATTAACTATTATTATTATTATTATTATTATTATTATTATTATTATTACTATTAACGGTTAATTAATTATAAATCTTTCCATTAATCTAATTTACATTTCTTCAGGTTAATTGTTTATTTGTAAAAACTGTAATGAAATAGAAATACAATTGTTTGACCGATTCTTATAAATATATTTTACTATTCAATGTTATTACGATTTAGATAATTTTATTTGATTGGATATATCACAGATTGATGTTGGCAGAGTACCATTGAAAAAAAGGGAGCACTGGACAGCTGTTTCGTTCTAGTGTGGAACTCTTCAGCAGTGCGCACCCACGATTCCGCACCAGGGGCTTCAGGTTGACGCGAACGCCTTACCATCTACACCACTGGGTCGGCAACCAATGGTAGAATTCCCACTTCCATCAATTTGTGATACATATAGCGCAACGATTCTACTATTGGATGCCGTCCTAGTGGTGCAGATGGTTAGGCGTTCGCGTCAACCTGAATCCCCTGGTGCGGAATCGTGGGTGCGCACTGCTGAAGAGTTACACACTAGAACGAAACAGCTGTCCAGTGCTCCCTTGTTTTCAATGGTACTCTGCCAACATCAATCTGAGATATATCCAATCAAATAAAATAACCAATCTCCACAAATATAACCATTCCAATTGAACTATTTAGATAATTGCTATAATGAAATATGAACTGGTCATAAATTTGAGATTGATATTAATTATTCATGTAGAATATGAATAGTGTATTATATGAAGCTAATTGATATGCATATGAATTCAGTTATACTACTTAATACATTTATAAAACTTTTAATATTTAAATGAATAGAAGAGGACGTAGTAATATTGCAGTTATGAGAAGGCTGCCTGATTCGACTCATATATATTAAATCGTTTCGTTAATGATTTGATTAACACTGACATAAAGAAACACAGTCAACAATCAGTGTATAACATAAATCAGAACGAAACAAGAATACAGTTTATTAATGCAACAACTAAAGAACATGTATCTGAAAGTTCAAGAGTTGCAAGTTTTTTCTTTGTTTAATATCGATGTGTTTAATGTCTATATAAATAGAATGAATGAATACTGTCTGATATTTCAATATACAATCTAGTCTAATAACTGCTGCTGTTGATACAATATGCAGACGTTACTGTTACAATATCTTCCTAACCCCAAAACTACCCTTTTTACATGCTCAATTGTATTAGCTATAAGCATCTTCGAACTAACTGTAATAGTTATTAAAGTAAATTCTCAAGGTATAATTTAAAGTGACAAAAAGTAAAGATGGAAATAAATATTGAAATGTTTCAAATCTTAGGTATCTCCGACCCAATATATGACCTGGATAACTGAAGGTGTTTACTACTGACGAAATCTAATACAGTTCGTGTACCAAAAAGTGAACCTGTTTCTTTGATTTCGATTATCAACTAACATGAAAACTACAGACTACTTTTTTAGTAGGAAATGTAAACAACGCTGCTGTATTACTTTAAGTCACTTAGCCTTAAGATACACGATATTAGATATTGTACCACTTAAAACATTAGACATATTACAACAGCTCAACAGAATTCCATTGGCGTTGTATATTCTGCAAAACATTACACTGCTCACTATTCCGTAAAGAACCAATAGAATCGACTACGTCTATGTATAATTGTTACCTGAGGCTAACATATGAAAATAAAGTAATGATGTAATAGATAATGGAAGAGAAAATATATTAAGAAATCATTTTATTTGGTTAATTTTTTTTATAAATATAGTTAGTTTTGCAAATGAATAACTAGAAATTCATCAATTTAACACTTTAAATTAAATTAAATTCAATTAAACTTCCATTAATCCACCACGATATTCTTTTATAGGGAACCAACGTTTATCATTAATAGTTTTCCACCATCTAGGAAGATGTTGACCTTGATAACTAAAATGTACACAAAATAAATTTTAGTACATAATTTGTTTTAAATAGGTATCGATGTAAGTTTTATGGGGGGTGGGGTGGGGTGGGGAGGTGGGGTGAGATGCTGGATGGGCGAAATATTGAAAATGTTGAGATAGTAAACAAACATTTTTAGGACTGGTTTCAATGGATTGTTCGAATGAAATTAGAAAAGTTTTATCCATTTCAAGTAAATAGAAAATAAATGATCATAATGAAGCATTAATAGTGGTTAATAAATGAAATTACAGAGTATAAGCACTTAACACCTAATAAATGAAGTTTATTTTGACTTTATTCTTTTTAAGACATCAGCAACATCTTATGTGAAGTTTTATTTATATGTGAATTCACATTGTTACCGAGTAGTCTTATTGTGTAGTACACAATATGTTGTTTGGAAATGAACACGCTTAGATACTATACAAATCTACAGTGACATTTAAGTGCACCATGTTATTAGCTTAACATTATTAATGACAGAAATAAGCATGGAATACTTTCACTTCTTTAAATTGACATTTATCAACAATCTTATTGCAGTTAAACTATTACATAATATCACTTTTCTGACCAATTTATTATCTTCACTGTACTTAATTATGATGATCCTATAGTAATTAGTTAAAATTCATTTAGTAGTCAACTCTAGTTTTATGCATGCACTAAACTAGTGCTTGTTTCACCATTGCATCATCAAAAAGAATCAATAAAGGGTAGTCCAGAGTATTTGTCAGCACTTGATAATTACGAAAATAGCTAAACTTAATGCAACAAAAAGGACGTCGACAAGTCCATACTCTTGCAGGTCAAACTAAAATAGTGCGTAATAAAGAGTTTGAATTAGGGGATGTGAATGACTATCTTGGACTATTGATTCACAAATCTTTTTGATTAACCGGCTAAGTACTTTTGTAGAGGCCGCGGTTACTCACTTAACATAATGATCTTTGTACTGAATATTTCTTTATGGATGTGTTCTGGATGTTGGATTGTACTATACTGCTGAACTTTAGCGCGCTGTGCAATTCGTGGAGTTGAATTATTTAAGTTCAAATATATATTCGTTTTGGACTTCTTAATTATACGTATGCCCTGCGACTGTTGTGAGTGCATGAGTCATTGTTATTGATGAAGTAGAAATTACTTTTAGTACATATAGAGTTGTTGAACCTAACGAGGTTATAAATCCAGCCATATAATAATGCTCAGATCACAACAAACTTTCCTGAATTATTACTCTCTAATCATTTACATAGCTATTCATATTCTGAACAGCCATTCGAACACGTAGCCCTAAATAGATCATATGTTTCTTATCAATAATCATAACACTGACTCTAGTCTGTTGGCTTTACATTTTATCCTCACTTTAATCATTCATATAAGCTTTGAAGTGGTTTAAAGTTTCAACGGTGTTTGTTTATCATATACTAAAATACTTGCAATTGAAGTAATCACATTCTTATTGTAAGTAGCTTCTTGTATGAGAACACTTTAAATCAAGTGTCATTTCTGTTATGAAAAGAAACTTTTTCTAAATGCCAACTTGACATAGGCTCCTGGAAAGTAAGGGTAGATATCTGTGATATTAAGAGGGGACAAATAGATGGTTTCAAAGTATTGGTCTATGTAGGGGCTTGATTGCTCCATGAGCATATCAGCGTTTACATTGTCAATCTCTCTGTTAGTATGTATGTTCAAGATATGATTGAACTTAACTGGAAAACACACTTTTTATCAAGTTAATGAAACTTAGATCATTAGTTGGATTAGTTCTGTCCTAAATATATTCTTATCTAACTAGTTTTATCCACGCAGTTGATCTTCCAAAAATTTGAGTGAAGTCGAATTGATGTAAAGGTCTTTATTATGCACACAGGATATATGTATTAAACTGAATCTAACTCAGTAACGATCCTACGTTGATAGTTCTTGTAGCTAAGTATGGAATTGATTAATGTAGACAAGTAAACAACTTTAACCATTAAAAGTTTCATCTACAAGCTGAAGCCACAGTCCTAAAGTATAAACGCCGTAAATTTTTACATGAAAAGTAAAAGGTAAAACAAATCTTCTTTGTTTTTCGTCGAGTCATATTGGCAGATGTTTGTGGTTATTTTTTAAAAACCAAAGATAATGGAGGGTTCAATCTATGATAATGGTTGATTCAGTGCTTCAGTTTAATAGATGTTTTAAGTTAAAGATAAGTATAATATAATAAACTTACTAATATGGACCATTATCATTATTTAAACTTGAATCGAATAATTCTTGGGGTAGTTCGCCTTTCAGATAACCATGCGGATTTGCATTCGTACTAATGGCAAACATATACATAGCGACTAGAAAAGAAACAATCAAAATAAACAGAATAGTTTATTAAAATCATACACATTATCTTAGATGATTTAACAGTTTCGTATTAGACGCTATTCTTCATGTAACCAATCAAACGGTTATATTCGCTTAAGTCTTTCAAGTTAGTTATCGGATTCTTTACCAATCAAGGATTGGAAATGAAGTGAATTCATCACTTTAATAAGGTGATTATTATTTCAATAATGAAATACTAATTACAAACAATCGGTCGGACTGAATTAATTTAGTTAGATGGTTTGATTGAAGAAAACTTTCACCGCCGTCATGAACAACATCATTTTAATAAGAAGTGGTTATTTTGAATAGAATTATTCCATAAATATAAGTTTAGTTTATTTTGATGTTTCGATTCTCGACTATCTATCTTTATAGGTTTTACTATCTTTAAATATTTTTTAGCTTCATTGACTACTGATTATTATATTTGACGTATGGACTAATAAATTGGATTTATACCGGTGAGTTTACGGATTTTAGATTGACCTCAATTCCCAGCTTCTACAAATTACATGGCATTTACAGATTTTCTTGGACACAGGATTTTGATACTTTTCTAATAAAATTAATGTCTGCATCCATTGACATCAATGATAACATGCCATGTGTTTCCATTATTCGTATGTGTTTTCAACTTGTAATGACCACTCTGTCCAACTTGTTGCTTTTCACAGTTGTTGCAATTTTTTGTAGACAAAGTTATATGTAATCGCTCTGTCACATCTGTCAGACCTTGCAGAATGACCAGTGAGCAAAGAGGATTTCGAAGAACTTCAAAATTTTCATAGTGAATTCTGAAACGCTTCTGATAAAAGACATGTGAATGTAGTAGTCATTTCGAGGGGTCAACTTTTTTATGTTATATCGATTTGCTAGATATATATTAGTGAAATTTCTTTTTAGGACAAACATGGAATGGATTTCTTTGACGTTTCGTTTCAATAGAGTAGTGCAACGAGTTATATCCTAATTGAAATGTTCTTGTATCTAACTTTGTGTGTTTGAGTCCGTTTTTTTAAATTTAAAATCTGATGTGTCTGATTCAATTCTCTTCCTCTTTGTTTTTTCATTGTTTCTGTGATGGTTCCATTGATTAAAGATTATTTGAATTCATTGTAAATGTTACTTGTCGATGTATTATAAATTTTAAATTCACTTCTTTTTAGAATAAAGAAAGTTTCGTTCACCACTAGACTACTGAGTCCAGACAGCCACACTTGTACAGCGAGCATATATATGTTACACAATGTGACTATCTGGACACAGTAGCCTAGTGGTGAACGCGGTGGCGTTTGGCATGAAGCGGACTGAGTTCGAATTCCAGTATGAACATCAACATTGGGATGCAGGTACATCCAGCCGATGAGTCCCAAATAAGACGAAACACGCGTCCTGGATTCCGCTTGCTGGTCACACTCCAACTTAAATATTACTTGTGTACTATCGTTATATCGAGGTAATCCGCTCAGAAGGCACATATGGCAACAGAGACTGATCAGTTTCAGTTCATTACAAATCAACGGGAAAATACAAACTTATGCTAATTACATAAAATGAGTATTTGTTGCAAGGACGTCATATTTCTCACTGTTGGTATACTACAACGAATTCATCAATTGAGTTCACCATAGTAACGACTTGATATTCTAACCAAATATATGTCTGAATTGCTTTTGATAAATGCAAACAATAGAAAATAAGTAGTGTTTTGCTTGATATGAGACTCCCAAGATTAATGTATATGTCATTTTATTATTAATATTCAGATGGAAGCATAATACATTACAACTTTGTAAGAATTCAGTGAATTTGTGAGCAGTCATCACATGGTAGCAACGAATTCAAACAATCTATCACCTCCTTTTTAATCAATATTTCTCACGTTTTGTTATAATATCTTAATTATTACATAACATTTTTTTTCTAGATTTTACTGCTTTTCAGGCTGGAAATATATTGCAGATTCTAGTCTTCAGTCGCCTCAATTCGCTATTGACACGATATGCGTCATCTCTTTAATATTCGTAATCCATGACGATTGCTGTTTATCATTCTGTCAATTGCTGCATTTATTTTTATATTTTAATAGATGTTCCTGATACTTCACTATTTCGAATGTCTACTGATCGTTCAGCTATTATGATGTTTACTCGTTTATTTTATAAATGGGTTGTTTTGTAAGTTTAATACTGAGGTCAGTTTTGGGCATATTTAGCAATTAACGTTCACACTGTTTCAAAGCCTAATCTATAAGCTTAAATTAGTGTTTCAGAATTTTAAAGTTGATTTTGCGCTACATTTTGACCTTTACGTGTTGGGATGTTGGTTTTGTTAACTTTTGAGATTTATGAATGTGAGAAACTGGTACTATTTATGAACTTTTGGAAAAACCTAGCTGAAAAGATACATGTAATTTTTTTTTCTAGTAGTGTCAAGCTTGGACTCTACACACCATCAATCACGAATTCTTAAACTGATATTAACTGTTGTTAGTGTTACATTTGAAAGAATAACGAAATCATGAGACCTAGCAACATGAAATGAAGTAGAAGTGACTTCTAAGCTTTTGCGAAAAGTCAGTTTTAATATCTTCATAATATCCGTAGTTAACTATTACACACTAGATAATCAAGGAATGAAAAACAAATGGGAAATAGTCTGAGTTGCTTTATCATTCTATTGTTTTCATTCGCGTATTTCGTTATAGAAATGAAAGTAAGCGCCTTTGTTAAAAGGTAAATTACCATCATTATTGGTAAATGATTATGGAATGTAGTTTACTGCTTGTATATCAATGATTAGATCTAGATATCTGCACAACAAATTTATTATGCAAGCATATGTATAATACTGTCTAGCCATCCATTGACAATATGATTTATAGTTTCTACAGCTAAGTGAAATTGAGTTACAAGTAGTCAATTCAATGATAACTATACTCATGGACATTAATGCAATTATGCAATATATTTACGTTATGCATAGCAATACTATGACAATAAATGACTACCAAAATCTGAGATGCTATAATGTTTAAAGTAAGTAAGTAGATTAACGTATATTATTTACTAGGCTATAGAACATTTAATCAAATTCTAGAAAGGTTGTCTAATATTGGAAAGGTTCCTAAATGCTATAATGAAGATGCGATATAATCACGAATGTGCCACATTATAACCGAACAAATAAAAATGCATAAAAGATTTCATGAAGCTATAAGAATCGATTCTGCTTATAATACTAACATAGTAAAGTAAGTAAAGTTGATTAATCAACATGCATTTAGTTATCAGTTGTTTTAATTGTTTGTTTCAGCTAAGGTTACTTATGAATTTTTAGTTTACATGTTTCAGATTTGAATAAAAGAGATGATTTAGGTTAGATAGTGGAAAATTTTAAGTTGATTATAAATGATTCAACAATGACAGAAACATCTTGTCATGGATTGTACAAAGGCGATGAAGCTTACTGTAAACACTGGTTGCTTGAATTCTGTTTTTTTCTCATTACAGTTCACTTCAATATGTGTTTATTCAGTTTAAATCATCATCTATAAACACGTTTAGCAACAATATATAATCGTTTATATCTTTGTATGTTACAAACTTTTACTTCATGAGGTACTTAGTTAAATGGATCTTTATAGCTTTAGTATGGGATATTTTGTTTATTGTTTTACTTTGCTTATATTCCCTAGCTGTTTTTGCTTTATTTGTGTTGCTTATTAAAGTGCTTTGATGTTGTCGATGTTGAGTTAGTTACACTAAGTCTGCTCTCATTTATTTCTAGAGTACTGAATTGTGGCCATCTTCATACATATTTCATATCGCCACGAAGGATTAATTTAAATTGGTTAGTGGATTACTACGTTTGTTATTTGGTCTCAGTTAACACAGTTAACATTCTAAGTATTACAGGGTGAAATTACGAATTAGTAATTTCTGTGAAATAATGTACGTATATTAAATGATACAATTACATGATGAGTTTCGTTACATACGTAACCTTTTACATCACTCGCTAAAACTTTAGTTCCATCATCTATATAGCATAGGAGGATAGGCAGTTTTTAGGACTTAGTTGCTATTGAATATCACGGAAGTAGAAAATAACTAAACCTTAAGCATACAATCATTCAGATATCAGTAAATCTAACGACCGAAAATTGTCACACTGTAGTGCATTCCAAAGTATGATCCCTATTATTCTTAAGTATTTGGTTTATTGGTTTGAATAGTCCATTCAGTAACCTTTAGATGAGACAATGTAATGCTATAAAGTAAGTGATTTGATAAGTTGGGACACTTACGTTATTTAACATTACCTAACGTCTAGAAAAAGTTCACTTAACGTTGCTACAAAAATGTGGAATTTTCTTCTCTTAAACTAGATGTCATTCAGAGTGCACAGAGCACGACTAATCTATATATGCCACTCCGTTTACATCATTCCATATTGTGTTAGGCTTAGGACACTGTCAATAAAATATATCTATTCGTTTACTTATCTTCACGGCCGAAATTCGTTGGGAATTTATTTCAAACGTCCTTTTATATGTTAACACCTACACATGAACGTGTAAGCCAACAACCTTATCAGTAGACCTCTACCAGTAGATTATGGATTAAATAAGTAATACATCAAGATAGATTAATCTAAGTAATGAATCATTATTAGTTACGATACACTTATTTTACTCGTATATGACATCGTACGGGATTGTTTTCTTCAAGTGATTTTTAGTGCATTTTCACCACCTACAATTTCACTATTAAGATCTGTGACAACCTTTACATAAGTAAACTAGTGTCAAAATACTACTTGGTAGCTACTCTAAAAAGAAGTGAATATATGTGTATCATACTCTTTTAGTATACGCTATCTGATTCGCGTTACAACAGAAGTGCAAATTCATCCTACAGAATACAAAATGTAGATTATTTATAATGTTGTAGTGGTAACTGAAGTTGATTAGTAACAAAACGTAACATTCACAATCGATTTCTTCCTATTACCTCTTATTTAACAGATATTTCTTATCTAACGTACCAGAGTACCAGAATTATAAAATAACATGATTCATTCTTATATTCAACTTGACATCTACATTGCACAAAGTTAATCGATAGAAATGTTCCTTTACACGATTTTATATAAAAACCCTAATGTGATTATTTCTAAGCCTATCACTGAATACATGCTAGCTAGGGACAAGTCTTGTAGAGAAGTCCAACGTGCGGTATAAGATCATAAATATCATAATGTTCGAGGTTTAGAATGATAATTTTAAGATTTGATAAATATTTACTAAAAGAACAAAAACTACGAAATGTAGCTACCTATGTTTACCTAGCAATAGGTTCATTGGTATATTAGGCGATCGCAGAAAAACCACGAACTTTAGAGGCTGTATATTAGAAGACTATTTCAATTATTTAGTTGTGTGTAAAGTAAACAGCTTATTATTTTTACTATTACGTCTCACTCTTCCTATCCTCTTGTTTGACCCATTAACTGTTAGCATGTCATTTTTCATTTATGAAGTATGGTTAATCAATTGTGTATACGTTACTCTAGTTGTTTATCATTGTCTCCCTTATTTTGTATCGATGTTAATTGCCAGATTGATTGACTGTGTTGTCATATTCTACATATATATAAAGAAGTGTTACAATATAATTTGATTTGTATTGTTGGTTCATCGGCTTGTATTCTTCGTTTTTCGTTCTGGGACTTAGTAGGCACCGGGTAGTTGTTAGATATTAACAAGACTGTCATAGTTGTTATTGGTCGCTTTAATTTCGTTCATATCAATTAATCAATAGTACGTTCCCGTCATAACAGTTTAAAGACATAACAGTCGCCAATTTGTGATATGCTTCCTACCGCATTACATTACCAAGAATTACACTAAAATACTTAGTCGTCGTAAATGTTAATACGTTAGTTTAATTGATCCATGGAAAATGATGCTTGTCTTACTTAGCAACACATTAAATCACCAAGTGAATTTAATTTTAAAACTTCACTTAGAACAAATAAAGTAAAGTGAATGACATGTTGTTTATCATTTAGGCATATCCAACTTTCTCACTTAGTGACAATTTCTTTGTATTAACTTATTACTATCTGTTCTTAACTAGTTTCTAAGCAAACTTGAGTTTTCCTATCACAAGGTAACAAATTAATCTTACACTGCCATTAATAAGCATAATAAATATACTATAATAATAAGTATTGTGGAATTAATTGCAATGAACTTAAGCATAAAATCAAGAAATCTTAGCCTTACTTTAGCAGATATAAGTAGTACTTTCAAGTATATAGTTTAATTAAGGATCCACAAAATGGTCATTAACTGACAGGAAGTGAAACTTGCACAGGAAGTAAAAGTTAGTTAGTGCAACTGTTAGGAATAACCTTATTATGTTTTGAAGTTAATGAAGTATAACAATAGACTAAAAATACTAATGAAATATATTCTTTATCTGATTTTTAACTAGTATTTGACAACAAAGTTAGCATAATCCATGCCGTTTATTCATGGAACATGTCTCTATAATTACTGACATATAGCATTTACTATCACAATAATAGGTCCCTAAATGGTAAGTAATGTTAAACTTAGAACTAAGATGAGTTTGATTCTTTCTGTTGATTTGATATGGACTGAAGTCAATTAGTCATTGTTGCTACACGTGCATCCGGAGTGTATTACCTTGATACAGAAATAGTTCACAAGTATGATTTGGTTTGAATTATGGCTGTTAAACAGATTTCAGAAGACATGTTTCACCCAGTTTATGGCTCGTCAGATGGATGTACCTGGATCCTAGTGTTGATGTCCACGCAGTGACTCAGTATGTTGAATTTGCCTAGTTAGCTCAGTACTTGAAAATATCTTACAGACGAATATGGATATCTGTGGAGTATGGTGAAGTGTGCATTTTCAAGGTGGACATTTTCTAACACCACCCTTTTTTCTGAAGGGGTACCATCGCTGCGATGCTGATTGTTCGAGGGGTGCATCTTATTATCGTTACACCTCTGTACAATCGGCAGTACGACATTGCCTTCAGACCTTTAATTTACTGCATTTTATCGTACTGCTCACTAATCAGACTGCTCTTTATGATAGGACCACATGAAACGATTGTTTCAGTTAGTAGAGACTGAGTGCATCATCACAATAAGTAAACCTGGTCACCTCGTCACGGTGACAGCATGAATCGCTCCATAATGATGTGATATGGCAACCTGGACATATACATACATGCATCAGGTCTTACCTTGTCGATGAC
This sequence comes from Schistosoma mekongi, assembly GCA_034768735.1. Taxonomy (NCBI): domain Eukaryota; kingdom Metazoa; phylum Platyhelminthes; class Trematoda; order Strigeidida; family Schistosomatidae; genus Schistosoma; species Schistosoma mekongi. The sequence goes on from CM068309.1 coordinate 39,718,426, forward strand.
TAACTGACAAGTCCAAATCAATGAACGAGTACTTATAATCAAATTGTAATGCGTATATTTCTCCAAGTGAATCAACATCAATACATATCGATATTAAGTGATTGACAGGAAATTATATATATATATATACGTTTGTGTGGGTTTTTCAATAAGGTGTATCTAGAATCTTGAAGAAAATTCCATTCTTTTGTAAGTCAAATCCATATCACCTAAATAGTTCATTGGTACTATCTTAAACTGTGGGGCCTCATTCGTCAGGTTTAAATTCATATGAAATTTCAATTCCTTCAAGATTGCAATTGTACTGTTAAGTAGCATGAAGTTTATTGTCTTATTGTTTGAGCAGATACCTCCTACTGCCTAATATTTATGTCTACATATCATGAAGGTTTACTAAAATTTTTTTAATTAGTTGGCTGGTGTTCCCTATTTAATGGTTATCTACATGCTACGTTTATATCAGCTTAAAAACTAGTTTGTTCTATTCCAGATGTTCAGATACATTCGTCTTTACATACCAGCGACTAGAGTTTAGTCTAGAGCCAACCAAGATACCTTCAAACTAATGAAACAGAATACAGTTGTCCATATTTTAAAACGCAATTCTGTATATTACAAATTGATGAGAGTGAGAATTCCACCATTGGATGCCGAGCCAGTGGTGCAGATAATTAGGCGTTCTCCGTCAACCTGAAGCCCCTGATGCGGAGTCTGGAGTGCTCACTGCTGAGAAGTTCCACACTAGAACGAAACAGCTGTCCAGTACTCCCTGGTTTTCAATGGTACTCTGCCAAAATCAATCTGTGATATATTCAATCAAATAAAATAACCAATCTCCACAAAAATAACCATCCCAATTCTAAGTGTTTTGATAATTGCTAGTCGAAATCATGGTGTGTCTTCGTCCCTAGATATCAGCGATTTCACGTCTGTTATCTAATATCATACCCTTTGATGCGTTATCATATTAGTCATTGATAAATGATCAACCAGTTCTGACATCACCGTTTTATAGAGTACCATTCACTAACTAAATAACTAACAAATGGTATATGTAACCATGACACCATGTTCCGACTGACACAAAAAGCGTCATTAGTCTAAGTATTACACAAAAATCACCTCAATCAACCTTCATTTGGCTTAAAACGTTTGCCGTGTTGATTATCAGATAACGCGCATATCTTCTATTTTCATGGCTCATTTGTACATTCATACCTTACAACAGAGTAAACTGCAGGGTAGTACACTTGGTGTTTCATTGAGTGAACGACATTTTTCTTACGACACAAGTGATGCAAATTATCCAACTTCAAGATAATTTTCTATATCGTAGGGGAAGTCATGTTGGACATCAACCCACTAGAGCTGGCCGACTGGACTTCTGAGATAGTTGAAGTAGATTACACACTAAACCACCTCACTCTCAGGAATCAAACTAGTTAAGAATGCAAACCAGACCTGAATTATCATTTTGCATTTGGAGAAAGAGAAACTCATTCCATATATCTTTGCAATGTTACTTATCGAGTACAGTAGACTATGAATTTTGTCAGCGTCTTAACCGAATAAGACTACATCGTCTATATATTTTAAGCCGACAAGTGGACTTCTTAGAATGAGATTGAATTTCGAGAGGCAAGATAAAGAAAGTCAGACTTCTAAAAGAACAACCATAAAGAAATTAAATAAAAAATCGGAAGGGGGGGAAGGACAAGATACAGTATTCACAAACACTTATTAAATTTAAAATTTCTCTTGATAGTTCGTCATAAACACTGATTTGACCGGTGAAACTTGAGTAGACAGCCGTCATAAGGATTATGTACTCTTAATGTAAGCCTTTTAATGACAAACGCTGCCACAGAAAGGCCGTTTTCAAGTCAAAGAATGCTACTATTTCCGGATGATTCCAGGTTTGCTTATCCTCTAGAATCTGAAAGACATTAAATATTTTGTTGATTCATACTAATCTAAATTTGAAACCATTCTGGTATATTGTTCCTTAGCTTTATATAACTGTCATATGATAAGGAAAATAAAAAATACATAAAAAATCTTAGGAAAAATTAAATTATATACTAATTACACAGTTGAGTTTGTTATATTGTCTGAAACGTATCCATTCTATGTTTGAAGCTTCGATTTGCTTAGTAACTAATGAAATATATTTACTTTGCATGCCAAATCAGAATCAGATTTAAAGGAGAGGGAAGGGGGAGGGGCTGAAAGATTTTTCAAAATGAACAGAATATGAAGGTTTCTTTTATATTTTTTATGTGATTGAAAAAAAAGAGATTACACAAGTTTTTTTTAGTTCTATATTGTCTTCTCGTCACATGCTTTAAGGATTCTTTTAGAACATGTATATGTGGAGAGATGAAACTATGTAATTAGTTTATTATATAACATTTTGTTTAATTAAATATCAGTCAAACACTAGATATTAAACAATGAACAGTAAGATTGATATGATATGCCATTGTTGATATTAAAATGATAGATATTTTGAAGATATTGTCCATGCAGTAATAATTTATCCTTGATTAATTCAACAAATCAATTGTCAACTAGAGAAGATAACTGTTGTTTTTGACATTCAGCTTTATTCATTAATTCTATAACAATGAATGTTTCTATTAGGCATTTTGATACTGTCACTTTATATCTTATCAGACGTTATTTTAACTAACACAAATACTGATGCTAGTACAAGCCGTCATGGTAAATTACTTAAAGAGAAAATTGAGATAATTTAAGCAATCTATGATTAGATGTTAGCTGATATAAGATAGTCAGAATGAAACTTTCTGCTATGATGCCAGCTGTATGACGTGAGAAAGAGAGGAAGGAGGATTTGGTTGGTTGTAGCGAACGCCAATCGGGTGTGCCTAGTTGGTAATGTGCGGCTGACTTAAGCCCATTTACCCCCCAGGCCGACAGTAGAAGAATAAAAATTAGGAAACGGAAAACGTATTGTATTTTAATCATGCCTTCATATAAGCATAAAATCAAACCACACAATAAACTAATCGCGAATCTAACATTTGTACAGAACAAAGGGAAGAGTGGCAGTGAGTGGGTACAACTTGTACACAACTAAGTAACTGTAGTTCATAGTAACAAACAATATACTAAGAGTAAATATACTAAACTGGAGGAGTGGGTAAGGGAAACTTAACAGTCATAGAAATGAAATTATTATATTGTCCACAGTTATAATAATTAAAATAATGTTCTAATGCACAGTCCTCGAAAATAGTCAATGTTCATTAGGTGCCTGGCATATCACTTTTAACGGAGGTTTCATGCTTGCTAGAATATCACTAATGAAGAGATAAGTAATGATTCCAATGAAGTGTAAATAGAGGTCACTTTTGTAATTTGATAAATAAGTCACCTTAGGTAGGTAAAATTATACCTAATACATAATTTTCAACGTATATTACTTAGAATATTACTAGAACGAAACAGATATACAGTGCTCCCTGGTTCTCAGTGGTACCATGCCAACATCAATCTGTGATATATTCAATCAAATAAAATAACCAACCTCCACAAAATAACCATTCCAATTCAATATTACCTAATTAGGTTAATTCTTTGAAGTTTTAATCAACTTCCTGTATCAATCAATAAATCAATACCTGTTACTCTTTTGTGAAACATATGTTGCCAACATGCATTCTTCAATCAACTCTGTCCTGGACTTTCTTTTCATGTTCTTCCTAAGTGCTGTTCACTGTTTTCATGTCTGTTTCCAATTCCCGGCTCACCGATAGTGCACCTTGGTCTTCCTCTGTACTTTTGTCCTTAGGCGTTCCAAGTTAGTATATGTCTTGGAATACCTAATGAAATCTATTCATTATCTTTACAATTAGTTCATATATTTAAACGTTTAATCTTTCTTTCTTCACAAAATGTAAATTAATTTAAAACAAAATATTCATTTAATTATTTTCATTGATTCAACTTCTAATCATTAGTTCATCTTTGTCTTTCTTTCCCTCCCCCCCCCTCCACCCCTCACTTTTTCATAAAAGTTCAATAAAAAATGTTTATTAAACTGTTACTATGCCTCTTCACTTGTAATTCATTTATTTAATCATAGTTTATAGTAGTTATTTAAATGACCTTAAAAAAAAATTATATTTAAGATTATTTTTTTTCCGTAGATTTTTTTTTTTTCAATTTAGGTAATTTAATTTCATATCGCTTTATAGTTGAATATTTTCAGTAGTATAGAAATTGAATAATGCTGTAAGTAAATGACTGCTGAAAATTCACCATCTCTTCCATCTCCTTTCATACCTATCAACTAACGTGACATGTGAAGGTTGGCATAAGTTTAAAATACAAAATGCATAGCATCTATGAAAGAACATAACCAAGATTAGTATTTAAGCTAAAGATTAGAAATTTTTAGTTAAAATGAAGTTTACATTGTTAAGTATGAAAGTTTATAAGAGATTTCAGGTGAAGAATAGTAGATGTAGTGACTTGGCATAAAATCTTGGTTTTAAAATTATTAAATTAATAGTAATCCCTATGATAAATAATGTTTCTCGTATTGTGTTCCAATTGCATTACGCAAATTAGGTTCAACAGTGTTGTTGTTAAACTAGGTAAAATATGTAAGTAATGTTAGACAAAACGTAATTCCGAAATTTGTATTTAGGATTATGAATTTGTTGCGAAATTAGAATTTGAGGTTACAAGTAGAATTATAACCTGATTGATATAGTAAATAGAAATTACAATTATTTAGGAATAGACGTTCACATCCTCGATGAAATCATAACACTATGTCTTCCCTATAGAAATCTAGAGTAAAATAAGATTTATAGTAAGGACCAATTACATACACGATTAATAGCCGAAACTAATGTGATATATATTTAAGTTGGATTGTAACTGACAAGAGGAATCCAGGACGCGCGTTTCGTTCTATTTGAGACGCATCGTCTGGATGTTCCTGCATCCCACTGTTGATGTTCCCACTGGGATTCGACCCCACTTCGTGCCAAACGCCACCGCATTCACCACTAGGCTACTGAGTTCAGACAGTCACACTTGTGCAACGGACATATATGTAATTAGGATAAGCTTGTATTTTTTTTCTAGAAAACACAAGCTTATCCTAATTACTCGTTGAAAAATGTTCTGATTGCTTTTACTTACAAAGATAATTTTTCCTTATCATCGTTTCAAAAGCAGTAATGCCACTTCACAACTAAAATTCAATCATTTACTATGTAAAATATTTATATGCCCTGTAATATAATTGTTTTCTGTTGTTTATTTACTCTTCAGTCATACGTACTCTCTTCTCGTTAGCTTGAAGTGATTAATAGATCGAAACTACGATTGACTCATTCTTTAACTGAACATGGACATTTCAAGTATGGCGTTTACTTGTTCCCACATTGTATTTTTGTCATGGATTTTACAAATAGTTTAAGTAAATTCCAAATAGAAATGTTTATATACGCCAGTCAAACCAATACGATTAATAGAATCGTAATTAGTATATATGAAAATAATGAGTAAATTAATGACAACGGGGGTTTTCAAAGATTAGCTATTAACTTGTTGTTAGTATTCGACATAGACTGAACTCAGTTGAGTACTAGTGAAAATAGTTAGGTACTGGATATTTTACGCCTCATTATGATACTCCTTAGAATCTATGAACTTACAGAACATATATTAGTGAACCTTATGTTCTTGTGATGTATACTTAACCGTCAGCATTAGTGGACCAGGTGGTGTCAATCGGTAGTATTTCTACTGGTGACAAATGTAAAATGTTTCTATTATTTCAGTGTAAGTACTGACTGGCACGTCTAAAGTTAGACATTTATTTCCAATGATAATGTCGCCCAATATCATACACTGATTACGTGGGGATTCTAATATTAAACTCCAAATGATCAATTGTTACTGACAGCTAAGTGTTATTCATAAGGATCAAAAACAGTGAATTTGAATCACTGATTTAGCTGAATATATGGAATGCTGAGGAGTCAAATATTAAAAGGCAATAGATATTCAGTATTTCAAAGTTTTCAGCTGAACCAAACAGAGATCAGTTTGTGATGAGTACAAACAACGAACTAATAACCAATCATTACAAAGCTGCATCGTCTCAACCTAATCAAAATTAATCCGAATCAAAAACAAATAACTTGTATGAAGGACAATAAACATAATCTACATTGGTAAATAATTTTCATTAACTAGGATTATTTTTAAACATAATTTATTCATGTTTATCCAAATACATGGAGAAACACCATTCATAACTGTTGTCATACAGTTGTTAATCATAGCTTCAGAAAAGAGATGGTATACAGTTAATCGTTAAATTTTAGTGGCTACTGTTTCAGCAATACTTTATAGTTACATATATACAAACTTTAAAGGTTATTTGCTTCATTTAGACATTTTGTGCCGTATTTTGTTCAAAAACATGCTGAGTATCAAAATAGTCAAAGAAGTAGTAACTAACAATGTTAAGAATGATTGAAATAAAAAAATATGATTCGATAACAAAGAACTTTCTCTTGAAAGGTTAGACTAGGATCTAATAGTACATTTAATAAAATGCCATTTCTCTATTAAGGCTGAAGCTGAACCATTCTATTCAATTTCACCAACCACTGGTTAGGTAAATTTTGATAAACAAAACAACATAGTCTGTACTCGCCAACATAGATCAATCTGGTAAGTAATGGTATCATGAACCAGTGCTACGTTTTAGCCCGAATATTCCATGTGTTATCCCAACCGACTCGTAAGCTAGTCATAAACATGGTAATTGGGTATATACAATAGATGTCGCAACCAGCTTTATCTAATCTATAGTTAAACGTTGGGATTTATGTTTTCAAGACGATTGTCTTGGTTGTAAACATTTACTTTGTATTTTAAATCATATGTCATTTCAGATATTCTAATGAATGCATATGCACCTATAGTTGAAAATATACTGGGTGTTATCAGGGAAGAGTATCTACAAGAACTACTCAATATCACTCTAAACTTTTATTCAAAAAGTAAGTAAAATGTTCAAAGTTGCATTCGCTAAACAATTCAATAATTGCTAACCAAAGGCGGATATCTAAAGGCATTTTTAAAATAGTTAACGATGACTTAGCTTCTCCAGAAACGACTGTTATTCAGCGGATTTGACCTGAGATTTCGACGCATGTCATTGTAATAACGGAAAGACTACAGAAATGAAACATTGTATGTTACACCCTTAAGCACTCTACTAACATTCACATTTTACTTTTGGCTTGAAAATACTATTAATCTGAATTGTAAAGTTACATTATGATATTCCCGTCATTATGATGTTCTGTAGAGTTCTGAACTCATTAATATTGACTGATATATGCTAAAACGCTGCGAAATTCTAGTTGATGATATTCATGACTGTATACTTGTATGTATTGTTCATAACCTTAATTGTAACTTCATTTTTGTTCAAATTCATTTTTTTGGTGAGAATTATCCTAATATTTGTAAACAAATCGTTATAATCAAGTTGTGATGAGTAAAGAATAGTTGTATATTTAGTAGGTTGAGGTATTCGGTATGAAACTATTGTGCATGAAATTGGTGATAGCTAGGACTCATTAGCAATGCATAACTTCATTTTTATGGGAAGCGAGGTCTATCTTAACACACACATAGTAACAGCTCTTCACTTTATTCCGATTATTCAGTTTAACCTACTGCACAAAGAAGTTACAAGAGATTGTAATTAATGCGTATAATTCATTAATATCAAATATCAAATTCTCATACACAGTTAATGTTTATCAAACAGTTTGGTTCTTAGAATGAACTTGCATATTCTCGGTGATTTGTTATAGACTGAAGCTGGTCAGTCATTGTTGCTATATGTGCATCATCAACCTTAGAATGCAGGTGCATTCAGCCGATGAGTCCCAAATAGGACGAAACGTGCGTCGTGGATTTCACTTACCAGTCACAATCTAACTTATATAAGTTTAGTTCTTGTTGTCAAAGTACTTAAACTAAGCAGTTGGGTCATAAGTAACATTCTTTAAGTATTAGCGGATGTCGAGATAAAATATTTGAATACTTCATTCAACGGGTGAATTCTATAAAAATTCATATTCACATTTAATTCTAGTGAAACAACTAGAAGTTACATATTTTCTTTGATGATATCACAAAGTGTTTGATTAAGCATAAATGATATATTATTAACATATGATGCGACAAATTGGAAACATTTTAAGCATCCTGATGTATTTATTGATAAATTATGCCGTGCTTACAGTGTTTACAAAACTCTTTCTAGTAGCATTACTTTATGTAGAAAGTAAGTCTACTTCTAGGAAGAGACTTTATAGTTAATTGAAATTTTTGTTGAATATGAATCATATAAAAAAAATGAAGAGATGCCTTGACAAAGAAATTGGTTTTAATCTTTATCAGGTATACTAGTCAATGATATTCTGAACTGGGCTACACATTAATTGATAAAGTTTAATGTACCTGGAAATTAGTTTTAATATGCTTAAATTGTTCCTAGATTTCATTTTATTAATATGAATCATTATACTGATAATAACACTTTCTAATCAATCTTACAATGTTCTATTGTCAACAATGTGAAATTGTTTCTTTTTCTAATTGGTATAAAATAATTGATCATAGCTATCACTTGACTGACATTATCTATAACGTTTTCAATGTTCATATAATCAGAAGTATCCAGTATTAATGGTTGTTGGGTGAGAGGAATGGGATGCGATTCCCAATGAATATAACTATTCAGAAATCTAACATGAAATATGTATCACATTACTTTACAACCATTATGAGTTACATTTCAGATTGCTTTCTATCACTTAATATTTTATCACGAAAATGTTCCACATTTTGTACACTAGTTATATTTAGTTGATGATTTCACTGTAATGAAATCGATATATAAGTGAATGTGCTAAAATAAAGATTGTTCGGTATTACTAGCTTAGTAGATAAGCGTTCTTTATTTCATTAGTTTGGGGTTAATAAACAGGATAGATTGAGCATAGGCCGAGAAATACCTGGACGTTTGTATTTAACTTAACTAGATCTTGTCAAACAAAATAGTGGGAAGAACTTATAAGTCAGCAATCGGCCGTAAACCCTTCCTTAGGTCATAAAAGTGGCTATTCTGTTGTTCATTCAGTAAATAGATTGTATTTAAAGCCTTAACTTTTACTAAATTTGTATTTTCCTTTCTGGCTAGCAAATTGCGTTACACTAAATTGTCTCATCACTTACAATGAATTCTTTATTTAAAACTACACTTTAATATAGAACTTATTGAACAGACATTGACTGAAACTGTTGAACAAACTACAGTCAACTTTAATTATTCAACTGTGAAATTATTCTATAATTACAAAAAAGGTTATTAAAACATAAAAGCTGCATTCAGATAGTAAGCAAGTTGTAAATTTTTTTCCATTATGATTCTTAGGTCGACTATCATAAAATAAACGTTAAAAAATGTTGACAATATTGCATTTGTTATGCTGGGAGACGAAATAAGGATAACTGTCTTCTAGAACTATGTCAACTATTTCAACTAGTTTAGTTATGTGTAAAGTAAACATCTTATTTCTGTCATCATTATGTCCCTCATGTTCATTCCTCCCGTTAAGCATATTTACTGTTAGTAAATCATCGCTTATTTATGAACTAAAGTTAATTAGTTGCGTACTCGTTGTCTTTATTTACTACCACTATCCCTCTTATTCTCTATTAATGTTAAATTCCTAATTGACTATGTGGTCTGGTTTTATGTATATATTAAGGAATGCTTGGAATATAATAAAATTTGACCGGTTAGGTCATGTGACGTCAGTTCACATTCTTCTAATTCTGGCCTTGGATTGAGTGGTAACCTGGCAGACATACAGTGACCGACTAGGCGCTCATTTGCAATTGTTATTGTAGTTTCGTGTGCACAAGGTCACATCAATTAATTGATGGTACACATCGGTCGTAACCTGCTTTTTAACGCCATAATAGTATTCATCAATGATACTGAGAATTTGGCAGTTAATGTACTACAGTTATCATGTAATCAGGAAATCCTTATAGCTCAGCTAGATAATCTTGGGGTCATTAAGTTCTCCAACCTGGTTGATTTAACTGCAAGGTTTGCATTCAGATGGTTACCAACAAACTTATCGACATTAATTCCATCGATTAATCTATGCAAAGAACTCAATCAATCACAATTTAGACTGTCAAGTGAACAACGTCAACTGAACAAACTATTTAGACAAGAGGACTCCATAAAGCACCTGCTAGATGGCGATAAGACATTTTGATGTAAATGCAGAAGCAAACGTGCAAATAACGCAATTAAACCAACATCGTGCCAATACTTATTATTACTCATATTTTTCATGAGTATGTAATTTTCTCTAATCTGATTACGTGGTTCATCATCATGATGTGTTTGAAAATAGTGCAGATAAAATGCTAAGCTACAAGTCTAAGAATGACATGAATGTAAAATGAATCATCCTATATGTTCGCTATCATTTGAAACAATTAATTTACTAACCTCAGGTTTTCTAAACTTTTGTAGTGTTACAGTACGTTTTACGTTTAAATCAAGGATCTGAGACTATATTACAGACCTGTTCTTACAGATTAGATAATCGTCAGGTGAAGAGAAAGTAACTAGTTCCATCCATTATTGAAAAACCAAAAAACTTTCAACAAATAAAGCACGATTTTTTTGTCTTCATTAATACGTACAAAAGATACTACTACTATAATCGATTTTAGAATACAAAGTTATTGTTAAAAAAAAAACTCAAAACTCACCAATGAACAACCTGATCATTTTGGTTTAAAATTGCTTTTATATTACTTAAATAAACTATATGGAAAATAGTATCTATCTGTGTATAAGTATGTATCTGTATATTGCTTCACATACTACTTTGAGAAAACTAAATTTCTATTTATATGTGAGAAACAGAAAATTTTGAATCACATAAATTTGATTGGTTAATTATTTTGATGATCCGTTTAGTTGTTTTAACCAATCAAAATTCAGGTATATTTGAATAAGTGTAAATATCTTTTTGATTTACAATGCATAGTATACACGTCAAAGCAACTACAGAAGAGGTGGTTGAGATACTATATTTAATGCTGATTTCACAGTAAACACAGCAATCATACCATCCTGACACATTAAGAACACTAACATTTTCAAACATAAGATTCATCGAGTAATTAGTATGCCTTTTATCAGTTTGTTTCATGAATTGATAAACTTTAAATTTTCATTCAGTCGTTGTCATTTACTCAGTCCATCAAATCAGTATATGAATGATAATTGAGTGAACATTGTTTTTACGGTCAGTACATTACACTTCAACCGATCTTTCTAAATTGAAATTAAGTTTGTTGAATATGTTGAACAGTAATAGTTCTATGTAATTCTTCTCGATGTTTCCTATGTAAATAAATGTTTATCATCAAATTTATGTACCTAGATGGCCAATTATTCGATATTGCTATGCAACATAACGAACAATTCTTAAGGGTATACCTTTACAAAATGTATTTGGCTCCTTAGGGAATTTCAATATACAAATGGCTTATTTATGAATGAAAAATATTATAAAGTTATGAAGAATTTGGATTGCCAGAGATTCGACTAAATCACTTAGCACTGTTTCACGAAGTCTTAGCAATCACATTAGTAGAAAAATCTAAAATTAAAGTGAATAATGGATTGTCACTGTTGTAATAAATTGATTGATCAAAATAAAGCTACCATTAGTTCGTTATTTATTTCACATAAATCACTAAGTATGGTAATAAGCTAGTAAACTGATTACTCCCTCTTTTAGTTAGATTTTTTCCTAGTGCTGGCATAAAACTGAGTTATGAAAACTCAACCGACCTACGAAAACACCCAAACAAACAAAATTAGTTTTGAGACAATGTAGACAAATTTGATATTTCGAGCAGATTTAAATAAGAAAACCACTTAAAAACTCAAAATGGTTATCTCTTCCAAGTGTGCAACTTGCAATCATTGAACATCCACGAACCAACCAGGCAATAGGCCTAGGATGTTTAGGATTTTCTACTGACCCGTAGCCTTTAGATTACTGAGTCAGATGACATCCAAAGGTTAATACTTCTAAATTCAGCCAATTCATAACGTACCTGTTCGATCGCATCTATTGGTATTGGTGAACAAGTACCTTAAACTTTAAAATGGCCATTTTACTAAGACTCCAGGAATTACCTACAGAAGTTAGTTACTAGAGATATGATATTGACTATTATTGGGTGGAGCTATTCGTGTCCATTATATCAATTTTTTAAACTAATGGAGTTTAATTATGTAATTACAGACAATGAATAATGATGACCTAGAATAGAATGAAATATTATTTTGCTTAAATTGGTTACCTTGTATCCTAGTTATCCAAGCAAAATAATGTCTATATAACGTACATTTGTCAATCAAACCAATTGTATGAACACTGAATTTACCTTTTGGTAGGCAAGGTGTGTTGTGATCCTTAGTTTTATTAAACAGGTTAAGTTCTAAAAAACAAGAACTTTCTTCAGTGATTTCATTTCAACATACGTAGTCGTATATATATGTATATATATATATATATATATATAATATTAAAGCATAATAACAAATGGTCAAACATGAGGACAAAAGAAAGGGAGTATAAATTAAAGTGATAACCGCGAATAATAATAATAGTTACAAAAATGATTAAACATTCTTACTGTTTTTGTGAAGGGAGGAATCTTCAGAAGCAGGTTTATTATAATCGACAAATACCAATTCATACTTTACTTCAGATCTGAACAGCATCTAAACAAATCTAAATCCCCTAGTAATTATTGGTTTAGATGCTTATCTGAAAGTTGCATTTCAATAAACATATGTCTAAATGCTTGTGGAAAAGGATCGAAAAGGATCTGAAAAGTACATTCAGGAAATACTCAACTTAATCATTTGTTAAATAGATATCTGATATGAATAATAGGAATGATTTCAAAATGGATTTAACACTTAAGTGTTTGAGAACAAAAATCTTTCATATTTAAGTATGATTGTGACTAGCAAGCGTAATTCGGGAAGCGCGTTCCGTCCTATTTAGAAATCATCGGCTGGATGTACCTGCATCCCAATGTTGATGTTCACACCGGGATTCGAACTTGGTCCACTTCGTGCCAAATATGTGGAAATTCAGTCTCTTTTTATGTATTCATATACACTTGCCACTAGTAGCTAACCTGTTCTGATGAAGTTGATTATAATTTCGATTATAAAACCTGGAGTGGACAATAACATTACAAATTCCTATTGTGTCCACTAGAACAACTTACATTGGAAAATAATATTGTTTTTTTTAATTTGACCATTATTAGGCTTTACTCTGATAAACAGTAATATTTATATTGTAATTATGTGAAACAGTGAACCGATTAAGGCATTTTCTAAATCAGTGATAATAATGAAATGGACTACATATTAGCAATAATCATAATAGGTGTGTAGGTACAATTCGATAGTAAGTGATAACGAATGTACAATTAGCAATAATATGAATATTGAAAACAGTAGGAATGAATATTCTAATATAGGAAGTAGGTAAAAACGCTGATAGAAAAGACTTTTAAAATAATAATAGCTAAAACAACGTAAACTGAAATGTGTAGATGATCAATTTGAAGGTACTACTGGTGAGGAAACCTAAGCTAAATGATGAAGAAGAAAATAAATAAACAAACGGAGGATATAAATAAATGTTATAAATCATCTTTTAAGTTTTATTCAACCAAGAATGCGACAGGGAAGTTATTAGATATTCTTGAATACAGTGGTTGGAGTTACTCCACTCGAATTCTGAACAGCTACTGTCACATAGAAAAGACGAGCACAGACCCCTTTAGGAAAAGTGGATGATGTTCAATAAATAACCCTCAAGACTTCATATCTATCTACCACATAGTCAATATTAATTAAGTGTGGAAATTTTGAGATACGTGAAGGAGTATGTTTGATAAGTCCTTGATTAGCTGAGAGTTCAGTCTACCGATTTTATAATGCAAAGCTTAGCTAATTCACATCGCAAACTTAAACTCGTAGTTGTTCCATTAGTTTGTCTAAAATATATTATCATTGACTCACAAACCATCTTGGTTAGTTTAAAATTTCTCATATATTTGTATATAAATACTACCGTATATTTTTGTAGAACTCACCTAGGATTTAACTAAAATAATATTACTTATGAATATTTACTCATTTAACTTTTGTTTTATTGAAAATATAGTGGGCAAAAATGATTTGAATAATGTCTTCAGGTATTTAGCTTTACTCTAAGTTTACTCATAAATGAAAATGTGATTCATTATTAGATAATAATAATAATGTTTATAATAATCAGTGCCTGTTGATCTCGTGGAGCCTAGGCCAGCTGGTCAGCATTCTCCAATCAACTCTGTCCTGGGCTTCCTTTTCCAGTTCTTTCCATGCGTCATTCATTCTTTTCATTCAACTTACCATTATCCGACTCAATGTGTCATTTGGTCTTCCTCTTTTTCTTACACCCTGACTATCTCGAGTTGATATTCTCCTTGTGTCGTAATTTAATGGTTTCCTCAATATGTGTTATATCCACCCCAATGTTTTTTCCTAATTTCATTCTAAGCTAAATTTTGGTTGATTTATTTTCTACCACATTAGGCTGCCGCTGATGGTGCTTGACCAATGGACTAGGAGTATCTTGTGTAGACAACGGTTTATGAATACTTGTATATTTTGAATGATGATTTTCGTGGTTCTCCGAATATCACCTCTATACAATGGAACTGTAATGAAGTTTGTACTGAAAATTTTGACTGCATTGTTGGCTGACAGCTAGTTTGAGTTTCAGATGTTTTTGAATTGTAGAAATGCTGCAACTACCTTTCAGTCTGTGCCTAAGTATGTGTTTAGATCCTCCTCGTCTATGGACGTTGCTACCCAGGTATCTAAAAGACTCCGTAACTTTCAGAGCTTCTGATTCAGGTTAGGCGCAATTGCATTGAGCTGCCCTCCATTCATAATTTCATATTGTAGTCCGTCATAAGAATTCTTTATATGATATTGACTATCCATCATCTCAAGTACACTGTAGTATCGAAGAAGACTCTCTAATGTTTTCGTGTCCACACTGTCGAATTCCTTCTAGAATTTCCTACTGACTTCACGACAATTTACAGGCATGATTTCAAGTAACAGATAATATATGCGGAAACGGATATATATCTTGGTTGATGTTAAACGGTCTTTAAGTATGCAAACATTGTTGTGACTGTAAAGGCACACTAGACTAGAAAGCTTTTTCAATAAAGTATACCAAGTTTACAGACATAAGTTTTATTTGACTTAATGACATTCACAAAAATGAACACTTTAGGAGAGTAATAGATAGATCATTGACTGAAGTATATCAACAATTAAGTAGGTTACATAAAAAATCTAAAATATGTATGATACACGTTTAAGAAGTCTGTATGAAAGCCATAAACCTTGGTTTAGAATGTTAAGTGTAGAGTTTAGCAAAGATTATGTCGGATGAATCGCAGTGAAAAAGGCTACTAGTTACTTTCATTCAGTACATCAAGTGTATATCCACGTGTAGTATTCGTAATTTCTCCTACCCCCCCCCAACCAAAAACCGTTTATTAATGAAACATCCATTCAATCTTTATGCAACACATGGGATATAGTTAACAGATATAAAACTGATGAATTACGTAATTCGACATTTGTTAGTAATCTATAAATAAATACCCGTAAAACGATATTGGCATAGTTTCGCTTCACAGTGTCGTATTACTGTTACAATATGTTCTGATGAATATGCTCTACGTTATCAAACATAGATATCTGACGATATTCACGGCATGATGAAGTACATATGTGCTAAAAACGAAAATGACAATCAGCTAAATGATTAATAAATATAAGCGTGTGTTGAAAAAAGTTAAATCATATCAATTTAGTAGGTTGGCATCATGATTTTCACCAGAATGATCACCACTCATATTTCTGTCACACATTTAAGATGGGTTAGAAGTTTGTTTCACATTATCACATATTTTCGGGCTAGTAGTTCCACTTCTCCTCCTTTTTGATGTTAGGTTTGTACATTTGATGATTAGCGAAAAATTATTCTGTTCTACTCAATACTATGTCACATCCTCTGTTGGATTTCTTCTGATCTAAGTGGATGTCTTATTACAAATTACTAATTCTGGAAACTATTATTTGGATATTCATATGGTACTACACATGGGAATGTCTACCACAACATGACATATTTAATCAATGAATAAAGTACTAAGAGGAAGCCAAATAACTATATGGTGTAATAAGGGCAAGTAAAACCCTTATCAAATGTTAGTTGATAGAAAATAAAGCAGTGAATAATATAAAAAAAAATAGTAAGTTAATTAAACGTCAGGTAAAAAAGGTACAGTTCACATAATCAATAAAGATGATATAAAAAACCAGTTGGATGAAACTGAGTAGGAAATGATAATTTACAGTAAGTTAAGACTAATCATGTTCTTTACTAGTCAACTACTGAGTTCAAATTTAAATAAATTTATGATGTATTACTGTCGTTTCTTAATGGTTCTACTTTAAACATAAATAAATACTGAACTAAGAAAATGAATAATTTACCTTATTTTCAATTAGGATGGTTATTTTTGTGGAGATTGGTTATTTTATTTGATTGATTATATGACAGATTGATGTTGGCGGGGTACCATTGAAAACCATGGAGCACTGGACAGCTGTTTCGTTCTAGTGTGGAACTTCTTAGAAGTGTACACTCCACATTCCTCACCAGGGGCTTCAGGTTGATGGGAACGCCTAACCATCTGTACCACTGGGTCGGCATCCACTTTCCACTTCTATCACTAGAACGAAACAGATGTCCAGTGCTCCCTGGTTTTCAATGGTACCCTGCCAACATCAATCTGTCATATATTCAATCAAATCAAATAACCAATCTCCAAAAAAATAACCATCCCAATTAAACTATATTAATGAGCTCATCAGTGACTAACTCCAGGATGTTCCTGAAGCTCTAGTGTGAAGTCGTGACTGGTGGAGTTCAGACTTGTCGGGAGTGAGACAGTTATCACCAATGACAATCGATGATCGTTGCGCTATATATCACAAATTGATGGGAGTGGAAATTTCACCTTATTTTGTCAAATTTCATGTAGATTAATCCCTTTATTATTTTCAAAACAGCCAGACAAACTAATTGTATACAATGAAATGAATTCATTTTAATTTGTTAGTTTCTCAACCAACGTATATAAATTTTGTTAATGCAACAAGAAGACGAATTTTATCAGAGCTATATGATATCGAAAAAAGTTCATAAATCGATGGAAATGTTGAAGTATGGTGAAACCTACTGTATTTCTAGCACCTGAAATATTCAGCCTATATCACATTAACCTTCAGAGGTGACTCAAATAGCCTTGTATTAAAACTAAGGCTTAAGTTGGTTGTCAGCAGAACATTATATACGGCTAAGCTAGTTGCAGTAGAAAAGTATGGGGCATTGATTCACAACAAAACTAAACAGCATGTAAATGAATGCATCACATCCCACTGTATTTACGTGTATGCGTGGACACACATACATAGAGAGGAGTAATCGTGTTGCTATATAAGCATCCTGAAAGGATTGCCTTGATACAGCGGTAGTTTGAATTGGATTGTAATTGGCAAGTTGAATCCAGAACGCACAACAGAGACTGATTAATTTCAGTCCATGACAAATCAAGGGGAAGGTCAAAATGCATTCAAACTATATATACATATTGGTTGCACAAGTGTGGCTTACTGCACTCAATAGCCTACTGTTGAACGTGGTGGCGTTTGTTACGTAACAAACTGAGTTTGAGTCATGGAGTAAACACCAACACTGGGATGTAGGTATATCCAGCTGACGGGTCTCATAGAGGATGAAATGTGCACTGTGGATTTGGTTTGCCAGTCACATTCCAACTTAATATTATTATTATTATCGCTGATACAGATGGGGAATTTGAATATCACCCAATCTATTTTTCTACTTCTTATCTAATTTGTATCATTTCATATGTGACGAATTTTCAAGCCAAACATTTGATGTTATTATAAAACTTTCTATTATTATTATTAAGCTTGCGCACTTGTGGTTGAATTTAAAGTGTTGTTTGATCTTAATAAATGTCAGTTTGCATGAATCTATCTCACTAGTCAATATTTCATTCCTCTTCATCAGTACACTACCATTTCTCAAAAACGTGTACCGCTAAGAACTTGAAAGTACTAGGTCGATATTCTACCTCTGTATGGAACTCTTTAATAGACAACATTCTCAAAGTCCATCAGGAAACAAAACTCTAGACCTAAACGTCACCTGATAAATGCTTAACTATCAGCACTAATTAGTCAACTTTCAAAGATGCAAATCATCATTTTCGGAAGTTAAAGTTAAAGAAATTTATTTGAAATAAACTATCCTGTCAAACATAAAAATTATATCAGACAGAATAGCGTACTACACTGTTACCATGGCGTCATCTAGATTAGACTAATTATTGTCATTTTATACAAGACACATTTTTACTATAATGAAAACAACTCATGTACCTTTTCTCTGTGTATATAGACGTTTAATTTCAGTAGTTTAATCTTTTGATTAATTTAGAATATGAATGTGAATAACGCGCTACTACTACAAGACAATCACATATTACATAAAAAACAAGTGTCTGTATTGTAAGAAAATGTTTCTGTTCCTTCTATTCAGTCTACAATTTTAAATAATCAACTACTCAGAATATTAAGCAAAACGTGAATACTTGTGAACTAAGGTGGACATTTGGAGATGGTTATTGAATTTATTTGACTGTATTCGTCATAGATTGATGTCAGTTGGATTCCACTGAAAACCAAGAATCACTAGACACCTGTTTTATTCTAGGGACAAACATTTAGAGTGTTCCTGAAGTGCTAGTGAGAAGTCATGACTTGTGTAGTTCAGACATGTCTGGAGTAAAACAGTTACCTCCAATAATATTGACTGATCGTCTCACTATATTACAAAATGTTGGAGATAGAAATTACACCACTATATATCACTTCGTTCAATGACGCAGATAGTAAGGCGTTCTCAGTGAGACCTAACGGCGATGAGTTCAATTTCTTGATGTAATTGAGGTACGTAATCCGAAGACTTTTAATACTAAAATAAAACAGCTGTCGAATGCTCCACCATTTTTCTGTTGTAAGCAACTGGCATCCACTGTGTTCAATATCAATGAATACAAATATTATTAATATTCACTCTAAGCTGAATTTACATTAATAAACGGGCTACATACATCCTAAGTATTGTTAAGTAGTTGACATACAAGTAAACCGGAAATCGTATCATTTGATTGTAACACGGTTAACAAGTTTGGAAACGCATAGTTTAATTTAACATACTAGACATTTATTTTTCGAAAATATTTGGCTTTGGTCATACTGTGTTCTCTGAAATGGATGGTTTAGTTGTAGAGTTTTCATTGCGTGTGATTTCATAGACGACAACATTTTATAAAAGTAAAGTACAAGGTTTCCTCCACAAGTGATTAACATTTTGTCCTGCAGACCTTGAGTTAGATTAGTTGTTGCTATTAGCATTTATTATGTTATTTTCTTAACCTATTTCGATCCTCTTTTCCAACATCTCAAAATCATCATAGCGTAACTTACTTCTTACCATTCGAGAACGACAAATTTCTGCAGAAGCCAAGTTTTCATCATTAGTGACTTTGTCAGTATGTTGTCTCTTATTTATAAACTACAGTAAATTAGCTGTGTATGAGTTACCTTTATTCATTACCATTATCTCCTTTGTTTTGTGTTGAAGTTATACTCCTTATTGATTAACTGTGTGGTTTGATTTTGTGTATATATAGAGGGAAGCTGGAAATATAATATTGTTTTCTCGGGTTGACTCATCTCCTTGTGTCCTTCCTATTCTGGCCTGGGATTGGCTGAACTTCGAGCAGACATATAGGGACTAGCTAGGCAATCATTGACGTTTGTTATTATAATTTCGTACCCACAAAACCACGTCCATTAACCGGTCTCATATATCCACTATATCAGTTTCTTTTACGTCATAACAGGAAACTTTAGAATCGTAAACAACATTCGTCAGTTCACCGATGATATAATTTAACATAATATAAATATTATAACGTTTCTTCTTGACGTATCTTTGATTAAAATTATTGCGCTTGTTTATTTACATTCATCTATCAAAGATCAGTTATTCGCAACTCTAAGAGGAGCTTACTGATTCTCAAGTTTGTGATTAGTGAAAAGAAATTCCACATGTTTCATTTTGTAAAACAGTCTTGTTATCCGAAGGAATTCTTACTCATCGTCTAAATCTTTTTAAATGATTTTTATGTGTAATAAATAATAGCTCTCAAGTACTTCTACATTTATTTAAATTCTCAATACAGTTCCCTGATTTCCATTTTTCAGAACACAATAAGACAAATAGGGTCATGGTTGCATTGTGGTTATCAAGTGGAACCAAAGACGAGCTTTTTTCCTAGTCTGAGATTTATCAGTTGGATGTATCTGTAACTCATTGCGCTCAGATCAAGTGAACATCAGCAGGAAGATACAAATAGTTTCGAAGTACATTAAGACAAATTTTGTGATCATCTTAGCAAAAAACTGTAATCACTTACATAAACGTAAAGTTTGTGTTAAAACTAATAAAAATATAAACCTCATTTAGACTGTCGATACTATATCACAATATACTTCTTAGTCCTGCAGCTTCCATGATCATTATGGACATTATCATATTCACGTACAAAAAGTATAAGCTGATGATTTTGTCCAAGATCACTTGTTTAACTTTGAAACTTCCGTTTTCATTCATGACAACAGTATCTCAGTATAATTCACCCTGAA
The DNA here is from genome assembly GCA_034768735.1 of Schistosoma mekongi. Lineage (NCBI taxonomy): Eukaryota > Metazoa > Platyhelminthes > Trematoda > Strigeidida > Schistosomatidae > Schistosoma > Schistosoma mekongi. Next base: position 39,739,517 of record CM068309.1, read on the forward strand.
TTGAGCATTTAATCATTTCATGATTATTTGTCGTCATAATGAGTTTCCTTATCTCCCATGGTTTATGTATTCCCGTTTGTTATCTTAATAGGTAAACCTCTATGCTTATAATGAACTGAGCATTAGTTAATAGAGTGGGCTTTTAATAATGTGTCTTTTAATTACCAGTTGATCAACATCCTAAGCTTCTAAACATTCTCTAGCTTTTTTATATATCCAGGATTCAGAATTTCAAGGCTTTTCTAGCCGAATTCACATCCATAGTTGTGTATGTATATTGATACCGGTGAGTGCTTCACTACTAGTATATAAGTGTGAATGCCTAAGTGATGCTTGGCATCAAGTTTTCAAATTTAGTGTTTCTTAAATTCAGTAGAATTCATTTCACATATTATAGAACAGTACGTTACCTAGTTTCTATGGTTGAATAAAATGATAGTGAGTTAGTTCTCTAAATATCTTATAATGAAGCTTTTGTACTTTCATATGTTCTACTTGTCTATCGAAGAACATATATGAAACTATTCCACTGTATATCATTATTTTAACATTATTCATATGACTGCATAGTGTAGAAATAGAATTAAGTAACCATTCATAATTGTTATCATTAGAAATATGGTAACAGTCTAAATTGTGTCTGGTGCTCCCTGATTTTGAATGGTAACCCCACCAGTATCAATTTGTAAACAATGCATCAACTAAAACGTAATATCAGTCTTAACAAACCACCTTTGTTCAGAATATAACTTTATGATCAAACACTACTGTTATATAAAAATTAGTAGATCATACTACTAAATATCATATAGTAGTAAAATATTGTACATTTATGACCTCATAATGTAATGCATATTTTCTTTATTATATTTCCTAAACTTTACAATCCACAACTAATTGCAATGTAATATTTATAGGCTTATGAGAAAGGCACTATCTTGTTTAATCAGCTAACTTCTCTTTATATGATATATCACTTTAAAAGAAATAAGTGAATTGTTATTATTTTAATTGATATGACGAATGCTGAGATAAATCACCAATTCATTGGAATGGAATCATACCATTAGACTTCAATCTAGTTAGCTGATGCCTGAGAGTTTGTTTTGTGACAAGTAGGTCTCAGTTTTAATCTATGGATGGAGTAGCAAGTAACCACTAGTAAATAGTCACACACTGTCCATCATTCCTTAGTACCCAACAGTTATCAATCAAGGAGGAATAAAAACAACATATTGACAAATATTACTACTGCGGCACTAACATTTTTATGTCAAATTGTGAAGTTTGTTTACAGCTCAGCTAACTATATAACATCTTATCTCAATCTGTAATATTTCAGTGGGTTGAAAATGCAACATTTAAGAAAGCTAACTAGTACATACTGGAGTGTTTGGTACACTAAACGAAATGAAAATGCATTGTTGGTCTAGGCTAATCGTAATCATGCTAACTTTTCTCCCATATTCTATGGGGAATCCTGGTTTAACTGCACGATGGAAAGGAATTTATGCATAGGGTAGCCGAAACATTAGAAATCACTGGTAAAGTATCATTGTTATCATTACCAGTTAGAAGTGACAATGCTAAACATGTCAAATTATCAGATTTTTGTGAATGGATTGTGATTAAGCAGTAATTCATTTGGTTCACTCGTATTCATGTAACCGATTTAACTAAAACCCTGGTTATAACCCTAACATCAAACCCCAATTCATAATTCTTTTCAAGAACAACTGTGTAAGCTGATTACTGGAGCCATAGTAGATATATAACCGAAATTATGAATTCATTTATCGTATTTTTTGCCATAGAATAAAACCCATAGAAAGTGTCTATCTGATCATTAACCGTGTAATAATTGTATATCGTTTTAGTATTTTCTGGCTAGAGTATAGTATGAAAATAACCAAACGCGATAATCAAACTACATAGAAAAATTTTCCAAAGAACCAGGAAAGGGTTGTTAGCATAAAGGTTAGTATGCATTTGAAAGTGGAATACATGCTGTCGACATACTTTACTTCTGCTCGAATAAATACGTAATCTTACTGTATTTATAGAGTGTAGGATTGTCATGTGGAATGTGACTGTAGAAGACCTCTGAAGATGAAAACGTGTGAAATGAAAATAGACGGTTATATAATTAGATATTACTACTGGTTGTGTAGTCAACCTATTAGAACAAAGTCATTTTTTCATGTTTCTAAACTCACTTTGCGACAAATGGTGATCCTACTGGTGAATTGGCTTTTGAGTTATCCATTACTCGATTAAGATGCTTTAATGAATGTCAATAAAGTGACTGCCGAGCAGTATTATAGCTATTGTCATAAAATACTTACGGAACTGTTGATGAGTTTGGAATTTTCGTTTAATAAACTCTGTAAAATTGTTGAAATGAATGAATGTTTTAGAAATAGACAAATATAACGAAAGTAGTATAAATGCTGATCAAATCTTACCGTTACGGGTTTCCCGTTAATAGGACAGTATTTTTTGTAATGATCTTATTTAGAAGGTAAAAGAGTGAACGAAACGAACTATAATACCATTAATAAATAAATTACCTGTACCACGAACGTCAGTATATAGCAATGATCAGTGGGAGGGGCATATAAATGCCTTTCACGTTTAGATTACAATCATCGTTTTATAATACATAAGAAGCATCTTTTGGATCCAGTGACTGGCGGTTATGCCAACAACACTGAGTCTTTCTACGGAAGCCTAAGAAGGTATTTGAGTTGATTTAGTGGTTCTAGAAGTCGGGAGTTGTTTAGTAATAAGGACAAATTGTTTGTCACTGGTTTTTCAGTTTAAAAGCAGAAACATCAAACCAAAACCATAAATTATTTATTAACCGTATGAAATCTTTACATCTTATGTAAAATATTCATATTACCTGTAATATAGATCCTTTTCTTTTTAGTAACCTATTTAGTCTTAAAGACTACCTTCTAAATGACTGATAGTGTTCATTAAACTGAAAAGACGATTGGCTCCTACGTTAACTAATCGCTTTCAAGTATTAAGTTTGTTCGCTCCTTTACTATACTGTAACGCAGTTTACTTTTAGAAACTATAATACCTGATCATTCGAATATAGAATCATACTACATTTTAGTCAGAAACAGTGGACCAAGTTTATGTATGACACAGAATAATTAAATTATAAATGTACAACCCTTGAACAATTATGTAATCAACTTATTATAATGTTTCAAACTATGCTGAATATTTTGTATATACATTACAATTTGATTTTTTTTTTTATTCACTAATGATACTAGTTAATTCACTGTCCAATAATTTCTTGTCAGTTAGATGAAAGATGCGGTCTACTGGCTAATTAATTCTTTGTCTAAATTTAATAAATTGACAACATACTTTTTTTTCAGAAATAGTTTCTTTTCCAAGATTGTTTTTATACACTAAATAACTTCACCGAACTCTATGAATATTCTTACATTTAATTTATCAAAATGGATACAATGTTCCATTTTGATAGTTGAAAAAAAAAAACTTCAAAATGTCACTTAAGTATTAATGTTGTCTGAGGTACTTGTATTTACTTTGAATAAAAGATAAACAATTTAAATGATATACTAATATGCCACTTTATTCATGTTAAGCTAAGTTCATCTTAACTGTGTACTACCAAACTTAATGTATTTAAATTGAAATAGTAAACTAAAAGAATTGAAATATGATTTAGTTACAAGTTACGTTGATTACATATCATGATAGTGTAGCAATAAATTTAACTAACGAGGCGGCCATGAATAGCTGTTATGTTCCAGTGTGGAATTCCTCAACATTGTGCACACTTGATCCCGTCAGTGAATTAAATCCAGGTCTTTAAAGATTCACAGCGAACGCTTAGCCATATATACCATTGGGACGGTATCCAATGGTAGGATTCCCACGTCCATCAATTTGTTATATAATATTATATATCGATTGTTACTAATAATAACCATCTCACTCCTAATAACTCTGAACTCCTCAGGTCACGACCTCTCACTAGAATTTCAGAAACATTCTAAAGTTAATTACTGATGAGCTGATTGTTGCAAATGGATTGAGGAGGAGTTTGATTCTCTGGTGCGATCAACGATCAGCATTGCTGAGGAGTCTCATACTAAAATTAAACGGCCGTCCAGTGCTCTCTGGTCTTCATTGGTAATCAACAGGCATTGATGTTTGACGCATATAAACAACTAAACGTAATACCTATCTCCACAACACCATATCAGTCCAAATCCGAATAAATATTTATATATATATATATATATATATATTATATATATATATATATATATATATTATATATATATATATATTATATATATATATATATTATATATATATATTATATGAACTGGAAATAAATGGTTACACAAACATAACACACACTAATGATAAGTCGTCCTAAGATAAAGTAAGTTAAGCCATGTTATTTAGCACTATGAAATTACTGGACTAAAAAACTGTTAGGAAAAGAAAACGTAACTAGTAAATTAAATGAGAGAAGTGAAAAATTATCATTACGTAATAATTGTTTCTTCTGTGAACATATAAATTAGATTTATCATTCATTCGATCACTTTCAAAAATGTTATGACTTTTGAACTGCCATTTGGATACTTTATGAACTCCCGCGTAGATTACATTCGAATGAATATCAATTCAGTTATGATTGAGTTCTGAAGCTTTTTATCTTCATATAAATCATAACATGTTTTAATCATTTCTGGTTAGTTTTACAAGTATAGGTATTTTTACCTGACAATAAAATAGGATGAAACAACAATCCAATACTTTTTGGTGATTAATAGTTGTATAATTCAGACCAATTCGTGATATCGAATTGACATTCCAACAATCTCCACAACACCTGATATATATGTTGAGAGCAATTTATGTCTTTGTAAGATTATTTAATAAAAAATATCACTATACCATGTTCGCCCAACAAACAACATCTTTAAGCATAAGCATCAATGAATCGATTTAAAACAAAGCTATTTAAACCATGATTAACACTATACCACTATACTTGCATTATCTCACAAAGTGGATTCAGTACACTATTACTAAACTTATTATGTAATGATTTAGTCGATTTATAAAAAAACGTATGTATGTCAGTGCACTTTACGCCATGAGCTAACTATTACTAAACGAATTATATCATAGTGATAAACACTGACAGCTTCGACAATTCAGAATATATGCAAGCTAGTAAAAATGGAGTAAAGTACATTACTTCATATTCAATGTTATTTGAACTTGAAACTTTAATTATTTGACCTTAAAAACTGACTTAAGTTAGACAGTCACTGCAAACCAGGGATTGACATCTGATAGCTGTATAGTTTTACTAAAAGACTATTCGGCAGTGGATTTCACGATCTCTCGTAGAAGTCGAATTCCGAGCCTCCGGTAGGTAGTTACTGGAGTTCTAATGAGAAGGTGTGGTTTATGGACTTCAACTGTAAGGCAAGTGACCACTGATACCATGAGGTTTAGCAGATATACCGCGATATAAGACAATGGAGACCAATCGTTTAGACGGTTCAATGTTTAAGTGTTTACTTCGACTCTGTGAATGCTCACTACTGACAAGTCCTATAATAAGGTGTTACTTTCTAGTTCTCCCTGGTTGTCTATCTCAGCCTAACTCTCTCTATCAAACTCAGATGTGTGCTTACTTTAAATATGTGAAAATGTTGAAAATATACAAGTTATGTGAGAATTATATTATGTATGGTATTCTACACTTAAGCTACAGTAATTTGTCGTTTATTGGTGGTAAACATAAAATGTACCGCTGTCTATTTATGCCTCCTAAAGTAGTGCTTGTCACTTTGGTAGCTAAATATTTCCCAGATTTTACGCTCATACAAACTTATTTCCCACCATAGCACTGTTTAGGTCCAAGGCGAAAGTTGTTAACGAGGAAACAGTATTCTCTTGCAATTGTCGTATATTACATTTTTAGGTCGTTGCTTCTGTTTAGAATTTTATAATACGAATTTTAATAAAATGTAATTCATTAATATGATACTGTAACATATTTGAAGACAATGAATATTCAGCTTTATGAAAAAACATTAACTCCTTCCAAGATTGAACTTTAATGATAATTATTACCCAGTAAAAGACTCAGCTACTGTAAAAGTACGAACTATAGGCATTCATACTATTATACTATGACAGTTGTACGTGATTTTTTCAAACAAATTTCATATTTATATTTGTTGTTTTTATTCATCTCACGTTGGTACCTGCTGGGTACTACTGAACACTACAGAGCGATCAACAGCCATTTCATCCTATTATGAGACTCCTTAACAACAACTACTCTGAATACCGCCAAAAACGCCTAAACACCCTAACTATTGAACCAGCGTCCAGTGGTAGAATTCCCACTAACATCACTATGTGAGACAGCGTGTTAACCAATCAATTCCATTGGTGATAATCCTCTCATTTCCTACAAGTCTAAAATCCAACCATCACAACATCTTTCAAATTAAGCGTTAGTACCCAATAAACCAAAAGGTTGGGCCAAAGTTGCGGAAGGTTGGGCCACACACATGGCTTCCTGACGTTTTGTCCAATGTTCTGGTCCAATCCTTACGTTTGGCTCAATGTTCCAGTCATTTGGCCCAACCTCAAATTTCACGTTCAGACAGATGGCCCAATGTTTCGTTCGTTTAGTCCAACGCCAATGTAGGTGGCCCAGCGTTTATACACGAAAAGCCCGATGTGGCCCAATGTTTTGGTTTTTAATTATTCAATAAATATTAATTTCCTGAAGTGAATATTATTATTAATTTGTTCAAATGTTATCACTTACTATTAATCATCAATATATAATAGATATTGTATTACAATCTAATATCAACATATCAAATAGTTATACAAATAAAAAAACATAAAACAATCCTTATAGTTCCTATGTGAAATAGTAATAATAACTTCTAGAATGTGAATTGACTAACACGTAAATTATACCAGTTTATCTACTTTTATTGGTTAGATATTATTCTTTAGCATTTATCATGTTATCGTAGGTTTTCATCTCCGATATTGCCGCTTCATATAAAATAACTAAATGAATATACCTCGATTATTATTGTAGTTCATAAGTCTACTATTCTCTTCTCATAAACATACAGAATACATCAGATAATCATTCTTTCCCACGTTGTACTCAACGTCAACGTTGGTAATTCAATTAGATAATAATTGTATATATGTAGGACTGAAAAAGAAAAGTACCAAATGGGTAATTGGTAATGTAAACAATCTTTCACTATGTCATTATGTTGATTGTATAGTTGTGTTACTTCAACTTGAATAGATTTGATTATTATCACATTGAATATAAAAAAAAAAGCGAATTAACTATTTTCTCATTCTGTTGTTGAAATAACTGTCAACTGTCATATTTCATAGGCAAATATTTCAGTAGATTAGAATTTATTTATCCATTAATGAAATATATATATACTACTTTAAATAAAAGTATTTATCATGATCAGTAGTTTGTAAAAATATGTTGTATAGAATTGAAATAAGTATACTGATAACGAGTAATTAGTGAATTATTACAGTGTGAAATAATTCAATGTTACCTGCCAACTGTCGCAGGATTCCACTATGGAATAACATAGTATACACGATGAGGAACCACATAGGTTAATAAATATATTGAAGCTTTGTTGAGAGCAGAAGCTCCAGCGAATTGAATCTTATATTCGTCGAAGTTATTTATTAGGGTGGTGGTGGTATTCTGCCGGTTCATAATTGATTTCTTTGAGTAGTCATCGAAGTGGTGTTGTGTTACGTAATGAAGCTACTGAAATTAAATTAAATTATTTTAGTATCGGTTGTAACAAGTCAAAATGACAGTCTTTAGAATATAATTGAAGAAATAGAAAAGATAGTGGTCAATGTGAAGGAATTAAGAAAATGAAGAATATACGATGATAATAACTCGTAAAACAGATAGAGAACAAGATACAGGAAAATAACAAACGAAGTGGAGGGGGATATTATGATCACTGCAAAATCAAGGACTTAATGTGGCATGCCAGGCACCTAAAGAAGATTAATTGTCTTAAAGAACTGTTTTGCGGTAGACTATTTCAATTGTTTTGGTTGTATACGAGGTGGACATATTATTTCTATTATTATTCGGTTCCTCTTTCCGTATCCTCTCGTTTAACACATTAATTGTTGGTGTATCATTTCTCATTTATTAACTACGGTTAATTGATTGTGTATACGTTGCTTTAGTTCGTATTTACGATTACTCTTGTTTTGTGTTAACGTTAGTTTTATAATTGGTTGACTGAATGGTCAGGTTTCACGTATATATAAAGGGATGTTTTGAATGCAATCTGATTTTGTCTGGCTGATTTATCTACCTGTGTTATTTCTATCCTGACCTGGGACCGAGTAGGCGTCGGGCAGAAACACATGGAATAGCTTAGCACTCATTGGAGTTGTTATTGTAATCACGTGAGCTTAATGCCGTATCCATCAATTGGACTCATACATTTAACCAACCATAGGGCATATTGTTTTTTACACCATAACAGAATGTACTTCTTTTAAACACATAGATCAGTCTGGGACTGTTGGACTGCCCACACATCTGCCCTACACAAATTTCTGACATGGACAAGTTCATCCAATCATGTAAATATGCTGGAAGGCTGATTGTTAGGGTAAAGCATGACCTAAATTAACTAAATGCTCAAGAACTGAGTCTTTGACCCGATACCTGTTTAAAAAGTTCACACTTCGTGCGGTAGATGTAATTTACCTTAAAGGAACACGTAAACTGGTAAACACACATTGAATTAGCCCAAAAACAGAGTTTTATCCATCAAATTTTGTTGGATGAGGTTTCTGCTAAAGAAGATAATTCGTAATTTTGTCGAATAAAATGTTCTCTTTAGCGATCCTGTGAGTCAGTGTTTAGGGATTTTCGCAGCTGTCTCCTTGGAATATGATGTTCTTAAATATCACTTTCTTCGGCATTGTGGTGATGCTTCAAATTTGCACTTTTGGTTCCAGTTTCTTGTCAGTGAATCTATGGGATATTGATTGTCCATGAGTATTTTGCAAATTTTATCTAATTCATCATCTATTACCTTCTCTATGCATATTCGTTTAGCACTCAAGGATAAATAGTGTATGAAATTTTTCTTTCTGTTTAGTGTCACTCAACCTTGAAAGTTAGTATACTACTTGTTTCATGTTGGTTATTTATAAACCGTTTTTTTCAATTAACTACATGGTGTTCGCTCGTATAAAATATCAAGGAAATCGAATTTACAGTTATCCTTCATTCTCATTGCGAAACTGATCGAATGATTTCTATTCACAAAATTCCTCATTACGATCACTGTTTTTATCGCATATGATAATGGCGTCGTTTGTATACATTCCATAGAAAAAGAATTTATTTGTTGCTATCCAAAGAACTCTATTTTCTACATTGCCCATAAGCGGACCAAGAGGTAATGTGGTTGAGACACAATTGATTTGTCTACAGACTTTATCATCAAATTCGAATCACACTTTAAATGCACGCAGTAACAAGTGTTCATTCAGTTAATGCTTTAATATGCCAACGTTAATCTTGTTATTTTTAACATAATTTCATAAGAAGTAAACTGTTTTTTTGTGACAAAATCAACGTCTAATGAAATCATCCATTTACCGGTTTCATTAAAGCAGTTTTCTTTGTTCACGAAATCGAAAGGATCGATAATGCTGTACCTACTGATCTGTTCTCTATCAACCATAAGTCAAGTGAATGGTAAGGGGAGAGTTGTTCATGCACATTTCTTTCTTTTGATTATTGGAAGGCCATATAACAGTGGAGTAGTGGAACACGACAGTTCTATACTCTTGAAGAGGTCAGTTCTCAATATAAATTTATCCCTCCATTTTTTAGAACCTTAATCAACTTTTGTTCAGTTTGTATCATTTCTTATGATCTCTTCAAAGAACTTATTTGTATCTACTAATACCCATTTTCCTCTCTGAAGCTTCTTCATTTTGTCTTAATAATGGGTTTATTTTGATTACAAAATCTTATTCTTCACTACTTAATTGTTGCGCACTGTAAACATTTCACACTAACAGGAGGTCAATTGTGACCGCTGAATTTTCAGTATGGATGTTTACATACGATGAATTTGAGTGACACGGAAATGAATCCCACAAGTAGTATCAGTTCATTCAAGAATGCATGTATGCTTTGCTGTTAAGTGCAAAATAACACAACACCTAAGTTAAATATAATTCTCAATTGACTAACTTCAAGCAATCTGACACAGAACGTTTAGCTTCATTTACAACAGCTTAAAAGGACGAATTCTCGGTTAGATATATTTTATCGGTAATATCACGTAGTTAAATGATATTTTTAGTACGAAACCATACACAAATGTCAGTGCAATAAAAATTAATTCTTGCATAAAGATTTATAAAGTTGAATTTGATGTCATGAATTAGTCTGGATCAAAAACCAGTAAAATCAAGAAGCACTGGTCAGTTGTTTTCTTCTAGTATGAGACTCATTTGTGGTACGTACCCATAAGCACGCCAAGGTATATTACAGAGGGTCTTTAGAATTATCGGTAAAATGTTAATCATGAGATCGCTAAGACGTCATTTAACGGTTATTATTTACCAAATTCAAATATCAAATTGGTCGGTTACTAGTAAAAACAGGTTAGTTCATTCACATCACAAATAATGTAAATTTTATACTACATTATGTATAAGAATATGTAGTTAAAATCACATAGCTCTGTATCATGATGACATAAAGTAGATTTTTATTTCGGTAACTGTGTACAGGAATCGAACTGTTTCGTTTGATTCCACTTCATCTGAAATGTTAAATATTTAGATAACTGTTGAAAAATTAGTCCAGATGAAAGATTCTTATTTCATGATTATTTAATGGATACATCTCACATATCAATAAATGTATAAATCAGCAAAAGAGTGTATACTGTTTATCTAAGTAGTAAAACATGCTTCGACATCGTATTTCATTGACCTAGTTTTATAATAATCGATTACGTTGATGTGGTATTGTGGAAATGAATTTTCAGTTTTTCGTCTTCATTTCTTGTAAATTGATCTTGAATGTATATAAATGATAAAAAAGTAGTATTGATTAGCTATTTCGTTTTAGTATATAATTCCCTGGCAATGCTAACAGAAGACTGTACTACAAGCTGAACCCGAAACATTCAAGTCTAACTGTAGATGTTTAACCATTAGCATCACTAGGCCAGATTGTATCCAATGGTTGGATTCTGACTTTCATTAATTTACAATATAGTGCTATAATAATTTAGCATCGTTGTTAATAACTGTCCCATTTCTGGACTGTCTGAACTGTATCTGTAACGAAATCTCGCTAGACATTTCGATAGATTTTGAAACCTATGCTATCAAGAATACGTTATTTGGTGAAAAAACAGAACGTCATAAATATATACATTGCTTTTAATCACCTATCTGCACGTTGTTTGTGTTCCGCTTCCAAATTTGATTCTACACTATCTTCACGTGATTGTCTTTAAGTGTCCTAAGTAATGTTATCATGCGTTGTTCCTTGTCACCTTGTAATTCACTTTGTCGGCTGTTTACTTTTGTCACTTTCACGTGATATTCCGTTTTCTACCAGATTATTATTAATAGTGCCATTATCTGTAATAAACATTAGAACAGTCTAATTTAAAACAATGGATTCAGTTATACAAAGGAGTATACACTTTTATCATTGCCAAGGAACTGATTCTATGCTCATCAGGTATCACAAAGAACGTTTAACCATCGCCACCAATAGACTGGCTTTTAAAAGTGTGGCTTTGATTATATCACAAAATGATGGAAGTGGGAATTTCACTGTTGGACGGCTGTCTACTGGTGGAGATACCTGTGCGTTCTTCATGGGACCTAAAAGGCATAGGTGCAATTCCCTAGTGGAATCGAAGGTGCGTAATGCTGAGGTGTCTCATTCTAGGATAAAACAGTTGTTCAGTACTCCCTAGTTCTGAATAATGTTCAACCGACATTAATCTGTGACGACTGCAAACAATTAAAGTTTATAGTTTCCTGTTGAGTTAGCAGTATTTAGTATATTTATTACTTTTGTGTATTATACAATAGATCATAAGTGTGTGCTTCAATTTTAAGAAAAATAAAACAGGTTAATCATAGTATTTGCACAGTTAGCATAACAAATGGCCTAAAAGTATGGAAAATTGAGGTTAGACCAAAATAAGTCTACTTCTAGAGAAGTTTACAAATGTCAAGATCTAGAACATAGATGATCATTTTCTATATATTAAAGTAAACTACTAATTAGTTTATCATTACACACTATATAATCTAGTATTGTTCTGTAATCGACACCTGTTTGATAATTAATGCTTTAGAAATGTATTGTTATTTTGCATTCATAGTCATGGATCAACATCAACTTGTATATCACAAGAAACGAGGATATATTTACCAGTAGTTTCATTCTAATTTATGATATCTTAGAAATCCACAGTTGCAAATTTGTTAGAAATCGAACCCATAACCTTCAGATTCCACTCTCTAGTGCATATGTACTGTTAATAATTTACTATATACTAATACCAATGGATGCTTACTTTAGCTAATCAGAATGTATATTGTTGCTTATATTGACCTTAAGATAAATGAATATTTTATTTTATAAATCATTCACTTAACCCCACTCCTCTAATAGGTCAATCGACGATAGTATCAATTTACATCCAAATAGACAAATAATAAACAACCACTATATTTATTTGAATAATTTGCTTTTAAAACATTATAATTACTATTTTCAATAAAATTGCTTCAAATTGATTAATATAAAGTGTTGAGATCAATGTGAACAGTCAGTAAAACTTCCCTTCCTCCTTCCCCCTCCACTCCCCGCTCTCCACACACATACCAACTACTACTACTGCTATCTACCACTTGAACATTTTGTGGAAATATGATCCGAATTGCGTGACTATCCTATGGTTTTAATTACAAATAAGCGTTTAAGTACTTATATTAGGAGAACATATCAGCCTACATATATATACCATGTATAATAGCATATACTATGTAGGTATTGAATCATTAATCCATTATACTATTCATTTATATTATTATTTATTATTATATATAACAAACAATCTCATTTAACGTAAAATAAAAGCAATTTAATTTATTTAAACAAATAGGTCATAACAATATTTGATGTAGGTAGAATTCATTATTATCAATAAAATTAAATACAAATAAATAATAATATTTATAAAATCTTTATCATTGAATACAATCAGTTATCATTTGGTAACAATGTGGCGAACATTTGAAAATGTTCAAATTTCAATTTGAATAATTAATATAATCAACTTTTCCAGAAATTTTGTTTCATTTTTTTATTTTAAAGTAAAACAAAAAATTTGAAATAGAGTTGTTTAAATATTAACGTACATTTTTTTTAAATTGTATAGTTTAACTTGGGTAGCTGTGATCTTCATTCTGGACTTTACCAAAAAAACTTCCAAAAGAAATGAGTTATGAGATCTTTTACCAAAAGTGACTAATAGCTGATAGTGACAAGATTCTAGTCATTTGTGAAGAAAATCCTGTAACTTGCTTCTATCAGAAATTTTACACCGATGATGTGTTATTCAATTATACTATCCACTTCAAAGAACTCAGTATAATTGATACCAATCTCTTAAGCTATAAATATAATCTACCATATGAATATATAGTATATCACTGAATGGAGACTGTTACCTGTCTTTTATCATTAACATTAAATATCTTCATTAGTAGTATTGAATCAAATAACATAAATTCAATTAATAATTAATTATTTTATTAACTAAATTCATTCATTTTATTATCAGTAAGTTAATTTACAGACTTTACAGTTACATGTAACTAAATTCATCATTTAACACTAAAATTAATGAAATGAAGGTATGAAGTGTTTTAAGATTTTATTATGATCAAGTTATATTTATCAATATTTCAATATGAAGGTAGTTTGAGTTGTTACGTAATTTTTATTTAATGTAAATGTTGTAGGCTTATCCTACACTTCATTAAGTTAAAATCTACCTGCCATCACCTTAGGATTAAAATTACATATCAATTCAAGTAGGTTGATATTCTTTTATGAAACTTCTAGGTGAGAATACTGTTCAGTTAACTAATTGGATTACGCGGTTTGCTGGGGAACTGTTAGGCTAATAAGATAACATATAGAATTTATGTTACAACTCTATATACATAACACTAAGTAACTGAATCAAAGTTTCCCCTTATTTATCAATGATTCTTGACGTGTGTCAGTGGAAACTACAATCAATTAAAGAAATAGTAAATATGAACTGACGTTACTAACTATGAAGCTGTTACGACTGAGTACTATTTTCAGCATCAATCAATTCATTATGATATTAACTGATAAAGATCTCAGAGTCTTACTGTAGATTTCATAATGTGTAGCATTGTACTTCATCATAGAGTATAATTAATTAAACATAATACTTAGTTGATTGTGTATGTCGCGAATTAATGCCAGCCCGATGCCGTTGAAAACTAAAGGGAATTGAACAATTAATGCATCTCGCTATGAAACTTGTCACTTGTAAGCACTCTTGATTCCACGGTAAACTATTGACTTTTAGATTCAGTTAGAAATATCAACTGGTGAATGCTATTTCAGTGATGTAATAGTTGGATACTTGTTGTGAAGCCTGAATATTCTTTTCTTAATGGGGTTGCAAGTGAGCGCTGCTGAAGAGTCCTATACTAGGACGGAACAACTATTTAGTACCAGTTCTTGCTTTGCTATGGTTGTCTAACACAATTTAATGTTACTTTATTACATGAAACCATATAGTTTGATATCGCTTAATAAAACAGAGATAAAATCGGGATCTTAGTGTTAGTCACCATCTGGTTGAATGGTGCCGATGAGTAAGTGATCATCATAAAAACTAAACATCTTGATTTCAATATTTTGTGAGGTTACTAGTGACTGTTGATGAGATAACCTAAGCTAAAACGAAACGGATATCTAGTACTCACCAATATTCAACAATATCCAACCGATCGAAATATTAGGCTTCTACTAATTTTTACGTAGTATTTATCATTCTTCATTCGCTAGATAAGAGAAGATATAGATCATGATGCCTTTTTGCCACTATACCAATCTACATAAACTATAATATTAATAGTTCCATAAACTATTTTAATAAAATATTTCAAAGAAATTTAACTTTTAATCGTCAACAATTTTCTTTCATCACACTACTATCAAACCAAACAAAGTAAGTAGTATATATAGTTCAATAAAATTTTAAACGATATTTCTCATTTATTTATCAAAAAAAACAATTATTTAGTTACCTTAGTTATTTTATAGTTATTCTATCAATTGAATTATGTCTATTACTTGACAATTTGTTTAATCAACTAGAAATGAAATTCATCAAAATTATTACAGACTGAATAATATGAAATTTTTAAAGTAACAGATTATGTAATTAATACACTTTTTTTTATTTTCAATGGAAAATAATAAAAAAAAAAAGAAACAGTATATTCATTCACTATCTATATGTTATCAATTCAGGACATTATTATTAACGCATTGTATTGTGAAATTAATTAATATGTGAATATTAATATTTGTGGTATCACTATCACTACTACTACTACTACTACTACTACTACTACTACTAATAATAATAATAATAATAATAATAATAATTGTTATTATTATTATTAGTGTCGTTGTTGTTATTACATTACTTTGGTCGTTAATTAATCTACTCACATGGTTCATATAACATTGTTTCGTCATACATTTATACGTTTGTATATCCAGTTTTCAGCCTTTATATATATATATATATATATATATATATATATATATATATATATATATATATATATATATATATATATATAGTGAGTGAGTGAGGCAGTTGAATGTGTTGACCGCTCCATTTATCTTGAGAGCCTCATTAGTCCTGACGGTCTGGTGTCTGCTGAAATCTCTGCGCGTATACATAAGGCCTAAATAGATTTTGGGAATTTGCGTCATCTGTGGCGTAGGCGAGACATCCGGCTACTGACCAAAGGAAGCGTTTATTCCGCAGTAGTTCGATTCGTCTTACTTTATGGATGTGAAACATGGCCTTTAAGGATAAAGGATATTCGTAGGCTCCTAGTATTCGACCATAAATGTCTTCGAAGCATTGCTTGTGTTTTCTGGGACCACTGATTAAGCGATACGTGGGTTAGGAATACAGTACTAGGTAAATCTGGTAACTCGATTGACGAAGTAGTGAATATTCATCAGCTGAAATGATTAGGACATGTGTTACGTATACCAGACCACCGCCTATCTCGACGAGCAATGTTGTCTGGTGTAGCTGTAGGCTTGGAGGAAGCTAGGGGCGGCCAAACCAAAACATGGCACCAGTCCATGAAGTCATTGACAGTTGGGCTGAGCCATGTTAATAGGTGCAGACTACCTGGTTGGGGTCCGCGTGAAGCTTGTAACAAATGGTTAGAGACCCTGCGTGATAAGGCTCAAAATCGTTGGCAATGGCGCAGGTGAATCCACTCTTTGTCTTCCTCCAAATTCTAAGTTTCTGAACTTGTCATATTGTTCTCTTTACTGAATCACATTTTCTTAAATCCTATCTCTGATCTGTATTCCTTTCCATTAATACTAACTTTGTTACTACTTCCCCTCCTCTGGGATTTGATTCGATAATTTAATCTCTATCTGTTAATTGAGACATGGCAACTTGAACTGACGTACGCATGTACCAAGTTCTACGTTGTAACTGTCTATCTGTCTAATGAGTTCTGTGAATATTAATTTGATATCACGAATTGGTCACCAGGAAGAACTGGACAGCGGTTTCGTCCCAGTTTGGGAACCTTTAACAATCCACATTCATAACACCACTAGGAATTGCACCGAGGACCCACTAGCTTTGTGATGAATGCTTTACTACTAGACCGTTAAGTCAGCTACCAACGGTTGGTATTCCTAATCTAATCAGTTTGTATTACTTTCGCTCAGCGTTACCCAATGCTGTCGGTAGGTAACTACATCACTCCTGACTCGATTTTATGAAATTAAATTCCTCTTTATCAATAATATTTATGTCTAACAGTTTCGCTAGATGTAAGTTAATTTTCCCTTTTAATTTATTAATTCCATCAAATTTAACATCAGGTATAAGTTAACTGTCATCATTCAGGATGATCAACATTTTTTTTTCTGTCCATAACAACCACTGTAGATTATTTATCACTTTTTAATAGGACAATGTCAGTATTAATTCATTCCTCTTCCAGTGATTTCGAATGAAGTGAAGTGAATATACTTGTCTGGATTGGTTCAGAACCATTAAACTAATAAACTGTGTCCACTAACTCAGCATTTACATGAACGTTGACTATCTGATGATATAACGACAAGCGTATTAAATTCGTCATCGAGGTTCTTGAATTGGGCATTAACCGCTAGTTACCGGTATAAATTATGGGTATAGAAAAGTTAAATCCATGTAAGAGCACCTCCATTTTCTTTAGCAGATAATACAGTACTTCTTCGTGACCAGTGGTTGTCCAATTCAGATCAATTCATGAAATCAATTTAACATTCACAGAACTTAATGGATTACTGAACATCTATAAAATTAACATTCATCTACTTTCAATTATATCCATCCACCTACGCATAAACTCACAGAATGGCTGATAAAATTATTGAACCATATTCCACGGGGATTATGTAAGTACTTTTTGAAGGATTAATTTCAGTGGATCGATCATCTATGTGATAATACTATCAAATATAAAACAATGTGTTCTCTTAATATGAATTCTTTGTTAACCAATGTACCTCTAAAATAAACTATTGATATTTTATGTGACTATATATCGTTAAGTAATCTTACAATAGAATGAACCTGTATATTCCCGTTGATTTGTTATAGACTGAAGCTGGTCGGTCTCTGTTACCACATGTGCATCGTGGGCCGATCGCCTCGATTAAGCGGATTATTTACTTGTATTAGGTTGGATTGTGACTGGCAAGTAGAATCCAGAATACGTGTTTCGTCCTATTTGGGACATGTCAGCTGGATGTACCTGCATCCCTATGTTGATGTTCTCAGTGGGATTCGAATTCAGTCTGCTTTGTGTCGAACGCCATCGTATACACCACTAGACTAGTGAGTCAAGACAGCTGCACATATGCAACGGGTGCATTGGTATTAGGATGAACTTGCATATTCCCGTTGATTTTTTATAGACTGAAGCTGGTCAGAGACTGACCGGCCTATTCCTTTAACAACTCCTAAAGATTCATTATTACAATATACTGATAAAATCCATATTAAATGTATGGATGAATATATCATCCAGATTGATAAAGTTGGTGTGGGTAGTCTTTTAGAACCGTTATTAGCTGATATGTTTGTGATATATGTAGACAAAATCCAGCTAAAACTTCAACAAACGAGATATAACTATACAGGTGGTTTGCTGTTGGTATCATAGTCATTTATAAGGAAATCAAAAAAACTTTCTTCCCTATATGTATTAATCAGTCGGATGGAGGATGCTTCAATCACATGTCATATTTTCCAAAAAACCTACATTGACTGGGTAATATCTAAGCTTTCAAAGATATTGTCCGGTACAGTATAAAAAAAGGTTTAATAATAGGTATATTCAATATGACTATGTATATCTGTACAAGTGATACTACTGACGAAAATAAAAATCTGCTAATAGAAACACTGATGTTGAACACCTACCCAAAGAGGTTTATACACCTTTTGAAAAGTAAGGGTAATTATATGCTGTAAGCCACTGTATTTCTAGCGATTATAAAGTTCTTCTATATCAACCCTACATTTCAAAGGTGGTTCAAACAGCCTTATGTTAAAAAACAAAAGGTTAAATCAGTCACTAACAGGACCTATTATTCGTCTAATGTCACTGTAATTGAAAAGTTTACGATTATGATTCATAACATTCCAAAACAACATCCCATTGTGTCTGTATGAATAACACAGAACTTGATACATATGTGCATCGGTCCACATTGCTACACCACAGCAGCACATCAAGATTGAAATCAAATCAGTGGAAGTGGTATTTACTTCAATGATAATTATAACCAAAACAAAAAAAGCAAACATATAGAATATGGTTCAGGGAGAAATATTTAGTTCACTAAAAAAAAACAATTAGCTAATTTTAAGCTCACGATCTAAGGTAGGACAAAGAATGAATACACTTGTAGCACTGTGACCAATTCTGAGCCATGTCACTCACAGTATCGTACCACTAGTTACGACATTTTTGCGGACCACAATCAAATATTCTGCAACTACTGACATGACTCAAACCAACAATCAACAACTTCGTTAACTGATGTCACGTTTTGGTTTGGTCTCTCCTGACTCCCTTCCATCTTTCCCATACATTAGTCATCATCGTGCATCTAGGTGAACAGTGGTTAGACATACGTAGCACATGTCCCAACCACGCCATCGACTGATTTACCACCTTTCAGTAATACCCGTCACCTAGCCTTATTATTGCATACTGATTGACCCCGCGTAACGTGAGAGATGTTTAGACGATACCGATGATCAAATACTAATAATCTATGAGCGTCTTTTACTCATAATAACCACTTTCCACATTCATACAGTAAGAGAAAATAGACTTCTGTTTAGTATACTCTTCCTTTCAATGAGAGACGAATATTTCGTCTACGCCATAGGTGACGTAAGTTGAAAAAAGCCAAACTAGCTTTATGAATTTGTGCTGAGATTTTGTCAGAGACCAAACCATTAGGGCTAATCAGACTACCGAGATAAGTGAAGTAGTCGACGTGCTCGACTATTTCACTCCCTATCTTTAACACAGGTGTTAACAAAGACCAGTCCTGGGGCAATATTTGCATTCACGTGGTGGTGGGGAGGGTAGGCGAGTAACACATTCCGAAAATGCCTCGATTGTTGTTTATTGCAGTCAAAAGATTCTGTGTTTTACCAGCGTTTTCGCCAAACAGGACTATGTCATTTTCATATTCTAAGTCAATAAGTTGGTTTCCCTACAGGAGATAATTTCTTGAAAAGTCAGACAATGAAAATGTTATTTCCAATAGTAAATCAATTATGAAATAAACGTAAATGAAGATAGTGAACAGTCTTGATGGACATCACTTGCGGTTACAAGTTTGGGCGACACTTCTCCACACGCCCTAACACAACTAATAGTGTTTGGGCAAAGAACCTTAACAAGATTTATGCACTTATGAGGTATGCTTTCTAATAACAAGCACTGCTATAGTTTCTCTGTCTGCAGAGTCAAATACCGCTTTCTAGCCATGAAAAATCCTCATAATCGAGCGCCGGAAAGTACGTCTATGTCCCAAGACCTAATAAATGGTGAATACTTGATCTGTAGAACCACGACCAGGTCTGAAATCAGCCTGGTTTTCACGAATTTGGCAGTTTATGAGTTGTGGTTAAACATCTGATAATTACTAAAGGTAGTATTTTAGACGTTATATTAGTCAAGCCAGTTCCTGTATGGTTATCGCAGGACGATTTAATCCTCTCATATACTTGAACGAATAATGATCGACTCCCATCAGATAGAATTATGTCCAGTTACCACTTGTTAGTCGAAATGTCAGTCAGGCTTATTGTTAAAGTGGGACGACCGCCCTGAAAGACCTCTATAGTTAACCCATCCAAACCCGCTGCTCTACTTCACCTCAGACTATCTGACACTTTTTCAACTTCTGTAGTTTTCGGGGAACTTAAGTCGACTTCCTATTTAGACTGCTTGGAAATGGTGTGCAGTTCTAAGTAGCTGAAGGCCAATTAAATTGCTCCCTGAAGTTTTAAGTCCATTGTTTCAAACGTTTAGACTAAGGGCAGATAAATGTTCCATTCTCTTCAGAGATTTTCTCACTAACCCCGTCTTCTTTTATTAGTCTGAAAAGTATCTTAGTGTTGCCTTTTATCACTGCTTATGCTCCTTTACTATCGTTACTCACCACTGCTCACGATCGTTCGGCAGACTTTTAGCCAGTCAACATCTGATTTATGACAAATTTTCAGGTCTCCAAATTTATGACCAAAATGTCGACCAACATTAAGTCACTTCTAAAACTTATGAATAACTACGTCCTGGAGCCACAGTTAAGGACGCTACACACAATTTTACGAACAAATCCAAACTACTATTTCCAGCATCCGTTTTATATACTAACAACGTGTAAGTAAAGTGCTGATTAATTTTCCTCTTCCTAGCTGCGACTTTGTCTCACCCAATTCGTCATACTTAGAAAAAACGAAAACTAAGTTACGGATGGCGTTCTCAAAGCAACTAAATCCTATTTTCACGATCTTTGGAATGAAGTAATCAATCGGAAAGATAGGAGTGAAACAGTTATAATATTGTGCAAATTTTTATATTCTTCCATTCATTAACATCGTAATATTGGTTTAAACTAAATACTTATACTGTTTACTTGAACTTTCGGTATTCACTCAAACGTTGTCAACAATCAATCAACTGACAGTTCACACGCATATGCATTAATAACTTTATAAAGCAGCACTAATTGTTGATAACCATTTCTGTTCCAGACGTCACATCTGCAATAGACACCACAGTCGAAATTATTAGAACATTTTCAATCAGAAACATGTTACTATGTCAATCAATCAATCAATGCCTGTTACCCCAAGTGGAGTATAGGCCACCTACCAACATTCTCCAACCACTTCTGTCCTGGGCTTTCTTTTCTAGCTCTTCCCAAGTGTTGTTCATTCTCTTCATGTCTGTTTCCAATTCCCGACGCAGTGTGTTCCTGGGTCTTCCTCTGTTTCTTTGGCCTTTTGGATTCCAAGTTAGTGCTTGTCTTGTGACACAGTTTGGTGGTTTTCTCAGTGTGTCCAATCCATCTCCAGCGTCTTTTTCTAATCTCTTCCTCAACTGGAAGTTGGTTAGTTCTCTGCCACAGAAGGTTGTTGTTGATGGTATCTGGCCAACGAATCCGAAGAATCTTGCGCAGACAGTTGTTTATAAATGCTTGGATCTTCTGAAGGATACTTTTCGTAGTTCTCAAAGTTTCAGCTTCATACAACAGGACTGTCTTCACATTTGTATTGAAAATTTTGACTTTAATATTAACTGACAGTTGGTTTGAGTTCCATATGTTTTTCAGTTGTAGAAATGCTACCCTTGCCTTACCGATCCGCGCCTTCACATCTGAATCAGACCCTCCTTGTTTGTCGATTATGCTGCCGAAGTATGTAAAGATTTCTACATCTTAAAGAATTTTTCCGTCAAGTGTAAGTGGGTTAGTGTTCGTTGTTTTGTATCGAAGGATCTTCCTCTTCCATTTGTGTATGTTGAGGCCTACTACTAACTGCAGAGGCTGCTGCTATATTGTTCGTCTTCATCTGCATTTGATGCTGTGTGTAAGATAGAAGAGCTAGGTCATCTGCAAAGTCCAAGTCATCTAGTTGCGTCGATGTTGTCCATTTTATTCCGAGAGTGTCTTCAGATGTTGCAGTCTTCATGATCCAGTCGATTACCAGTAGAAAGAGGAAGGGTGAGAGTAAGCAGACTTGTCTAACACTGGTCTTCACTTCGAATTAATCTGTGAGCTGACCTCCATGCACGATTTTACAATGTCGTCCGTCGTAAGAATTCCGTATGATGTTAACTATCTTCTCGGGTACGCCGTAATGTCATAGAAGGCTCCATAATATTCTCCTATCCACCCTGTCAAATACTTTTTCATAGTCGAGGAAGAACATGTTACTATGTACTCAGGTTAAATATTTGTTGCAAATAAACTCTGTTTCTTGTACCTTGTTTTGTCAACGGCGGATTATTACAGTACAATGATTGTTTGCTGTATATAATCGATTATTATTACTCACGTTTAAAGCAGTTATGTACATGCATACAGAATCGCTTTAGCATAAAACAGTAAATTATACAACGAAACATGGTAATTTGTTTGGAATAAAATCGGAAAGGAATAAATTCACCTGAGTTCAAGGAAAAAATTGTCTCAAGTATAGGTTAAAGCGAAGAAATTTGCTAGCATTAAGTGACAATAAAAGGAGGAACGTACTTAACTGCAGCTATTTTCCTTCATTTTCTCCTTCTCAAACGTCAAAATTTCCCTTCACTGACAGTTTGTGTATAGCAATAATTGTAATGATAAAATTGCATACCAATGCTAATGACACTTCTAATTATTGTAATCTATATGCAAACTGAGTATAATCTTTATAAATAAATTACATATTATTTCATACATTGATATGCTTTCGTATTGTATGCTTAAACTATTACTATTGCGGATACTGATATATCAGGTCAGTGAAAAATTGATTGTTGCACTAATTTAGCTTACTTCGTATGAATGAAGTTATAATGCGTCAATAAATAAGGCAGGACTATGATGTAGGAACGAACCACTGAAATTGCGACTTTTTATCTCAGAGTCATTGCTTACAGTTTGGTTGACAAAGTTGACGATCTATCGCATGCTCGCTAATTTCCAGGAGGACGTTACTGTTAGCTATTTACAGGAGAAAGGTTTACTTCGAAGAATATGCTTATATGATTGTAGTGCGTCTATGCA
Organism: Schistosoma mekongi; assembly: GCA_034768735.1. Taxonomy (NCBI): domain Eukaryota; kingdom Metazoa; phylum Platyhelminthes; class Trematoda; order Strigeidida; family Schistosomatidae; genus Schistosoma; species Schistosoma mekongi. Next base: position 39,763,332 of record CM068309.1, read on the forward strand.
CTTGGACAAATGCTTAGAGAAGAGTGACAAACCAATATTACGATGTCAATGATTGCCTAGCAAATGTCAAGGTCGTCCATACATTATAGTCCTTCCATTAATAAGGTTAGATAGGATGTGCCTTTATCAACCAATACCAAGCATTTTCGTCACATTCACTCATGACAATAGGCTTAATGATCTTTATCAATAGCTAAACTGGCTTACTTGCCTTGGTCGTTCACTTAGTCTAATTCTCGTTGTGAATAGTATGGTGATACAATTGTTTGACTTACGTAATAGCCTTTGCAAGCTACACCAACCGAAAACACCCTTTGCCTGGTAAGCCTTAACCACGGGAGGCAAACGTTTTAACTAATATAAAGCTTAAGTTATGTTCAGCTTAACAATAATAGAATTTATGAATACAATAATACACTCGGTGTTGCACCGAGTCTAACGGTACAGTTTAATTACGCCGTCATCATCACCACCACGTTTGACGGAACTTCTTCAAACAAAGCTACTTTGATTGACTATTCAAGAAGGAGCCCGATAAGTGTGCTAAGGTTAGGAAAAATAGCAAAACATTAACAGTTAAAAGTCACACCCAGTTCCAGACTGCATTCTGAGTGATTGATTATTTTACCCAGTTGGAAGTAAATACAAGCAATTTGTTGTTACCTACTTATGATGAGATTTAATCGGCAGCAAAGCCTATGGATGAACCACTACACACGGATATATTTTAACCACTTGTGACGTAGTTTTCTCATAACGTTACGCTAGTAAATGTATGTTACGACAAATGGATACAGGTGGATGCTTCAAAAAAATTGCTTTTGTACTATTGTGAACTGGCAACAATTTGCTTTATACCATGCATAAACGCATCTCACAATGGAATCCAGTGTCCATGTGATGACAATCAGCTGATACAATTAAGTGTCTCCACAGTCAATCAACATTTAGTGGACTTCATCATGCTTTATCTAAACAAGTTATATATTCAACTAATTAATAATAACTTCCACTATTAAATATCATTGTAACTTCTTGCAAATATTACCTACAAACGATCCTCTTAGTATTAGTTTAGTTAGTGTGACTAGTGAATTGTCCGACGTTGACAAAGTTCCCCAACGAATTATGCTGTGAAACTAAAACTTATTCGACGTGGATGCATTTCTAATAGGCACTAGATGATGCTTGTAAACGTAAGTGTAAGTATAATTTCTGCTTTACAATGACATAAGAGATATGAAAACAAAATGTTAACGGACACAAGTTTTGTGTATGTGTAAAAGTAAATGATTCAGTCTGAGATGTCATCTAAATCACTTTATTCAGCATTCACTTGCAGCCGCAAAAGTTGATACCGTTCACGACGGTGGTGGTAATATTTCAAAACCTGTATTTGCGCGAAACCATCTGATAAATCCATGTGGAAAGCTTCCACAGGTTGTTGGTATAGACTCAACGTATACAACCAACAAAATGAGCGTGTTTCATGTGTCATTGTTAATGGCCATTTGGTATCACTGATCAATTGTACCGTTTGACTGTGTTCAGTTCCTTTCTTTACAGCAACCATAATAGAAATTATTGACTGCTCCGTGTGACGAATTCAGGAGAAATACTACCGAAAACTTTGTAGCTGACCAGCGATCTGTTGATATCTGAAATTGTTGTACAAATATACGCGTATTACAATGACTGGGTTATTTTCAATGGCACAAGGGTTGCGTGGATAATCAAGTTGTGCCTGTTCTAGATAATTAGATAGTGCGTAACCGCTCAAGAGCTGACGGTAACATGGCATTTTAACTCAAGGGATCTGGTCAAAGGACATTGATTGAATCCGTTTCAAGGCGGATCGTTATTTTAACTTCAGCATCCATGTAATATTACTGTGCACTCTCCTACAACAAGTGTATGAAGCATCGTCAATGCACTTAGTTGTTTTCAGCTTTAAGGACTAACATCTTATGAGTGTGTTTCACGTGAGATTTCGATGTTACATGACGGGAGTCATTTGGAATACTTTACTATTAATAAAAACAATAAAGCATGGATGAGGACGTTCACTATCTCATGAATTACTTGAAGTTAGAAATGCAAGCCACCGAATGTTGGCTAGTTAAGATTACGAATTATTAATTGCTCTGTGTGGAGTCTGTAGTTTCTGGATTCAACTCTTGCTAGGGATGTGGATGCATGTAAAGGTTACCCATGCTGGAGATAAAAGGCCAATAAGTGCCTGATGATTTACAGTAGTTTCCTTACTGTGATATATTCGTAGTGAATAATTCAAATTGTGCATTCTCAACTACACGAATTAATAAGTAGTAAGGTTCGAAAATCACGAATTATTCGGTGTTCTGAAGTTGATATCGAGTCAAACGCACAGTCAATAAGAAGGTAGGTGAGTTCTTCAAGTGCACTTCAAGTCCAATAAATGAAACTGCATGAATGCCTCTTTTGATGTGATGGATACATAAATACTATCATTTTGGGTAAACGGGTGATGAAGATGGTATCCAGTAGTTGAATGTATTTATAATAAATAACGTAGAGTAAAGCCACTTTATATTTGCAGTCGATTACGATGCATATTTGAAACTTTCAGTTGACTGGAATTCAAAATTATGACAATACACTATTTCTAATTCGAATGTAAATTTTTGATATGCTGGGCACCTAAGGAAGATTGATTATCTTTGAGAACTGTGTTTTAGAACATTAACTCAATTATTATAACCGTGGACAATGTAAATATTTCGTTTCTATGACTGTTACGTTACCCTTACCCATTCCTCCCGTTTGGTGTGTTTACTCTTAATACATTGTTTATTACAATGAACTACAGTTACTTAGTTGTGTACAAGTTGTTCCCATTCACTACCATTATTTCCTTTATTCTGTGTCAATGTTAGATTCTTGATTGGTTTACTATGTGGGGTTTTGACTTTGTGTATATATAAAAACATAGTTGAAAAGCAATAAATCCTTGATCCTGTTTCCGATTCTGGTTCTTCTATTTTTGGCTTGGGGGGAAGGGTGAGTGTGCATGGGGCAGACGCGCATTATCAACTAGGCAAACCTCATTGGCATTCGTTAAATCAACCAAATTTTCGTCGCATCATAACAATTTTATTGACCTAAGATTTATTAAATTAATTTTCTACAGAGAGACTCAGTCTACGACGAAACAACTTTCCCATACTCCTTGTTTCTAACTAATTCTTTAGTTTCCGTTATTTCATAAACCGACTGAGACATTTACTGTCGACTCGCCTCCAACTCAGTCGAATGAATTCATTTATTACCCACAATCATCACTGTAGGCACAAATGAAGTGGATAGAAAAATTACTTGGTCGATCAATTAAATGACGTATATCGAATTGAATAATTAACCAGTTATTAATGTTTATTAATCTTCGTTGATAAAAGACAAAATATCCTCTTGTATTCGATAAGTAGAATATATGCAGTTAAGAAAGCCAACTGTGTATAAAGATCGTTACACTTCAGATTAATTGGAAAGACTGCAACGTTTCGTGGATCGTTAGACGAATCAGTGTATATGCCTTCTTTACAAGTCAAAACAAAATAAAAACTCTTAATGTGAGAGTATTAACAAGATATTTTGGTTACTTTCTGACTCGTATCATGTATACATCAACTGAGAAATATTTCTAAATTATTATTTTCATTAATGTGCATTTTGTTGTTAACCTGTATATGTAACAGCGTTTTGTCGTATCAGGATTGGAAATTTTTCAAGCTATTGGTCGATGCATTTCACGTTGATGTCAGCATGTATTGAAGAAACCATCCCCGTAATATGGAATATTTCTCCAAACTACTCATTCACGTATTAACTATGTTCTCACTAATAACTGTCTTTATGATAGATTCTGTAGAAGTTATAATCGAAATCTGTAACGTATAGGGTATCGCCGAGTCGAAGCTGAAGTAAAAGCTTAGTGATTAAGTTAAAAACTGATTGTAGATGATTTAATCATAATTTAGTAGTTTAAAGCTGTCGTGCTCGTCTCAAAACTTGGATTTCATTTAAAATCTCGTGGTGTCCGGTGGATTGAATGTTGGCGTATTATAAAATCATTTGCGAACAACATTGTGGGTATACTGTAGCTAAGCAACAAATGGAGTCAGGTGTTTGTTTTATTTTAGTATTATACTTCACGTAATTGTTTATCTACGACCACATTAGAGATTCAACGACGTGATTTTACACCTCCTAGAGAGTGTTGAAACTTAAAGCAACCAAATAACAGTTTAATGTTTAATTATTAACAGCCGATAATGTTGTGACAATGTGTGTTTAGGATGGGAGTAGGGGGGGGGTGGTATGTGACTATAAATAATAAACACTTTCGATTTCCATCTTTACTTATTTATACTGTTTACGACTTTTCAGTAGTCTAATTTGTTAATATCATTATCAAGGTTACATTTGATAATTTCAAGTAAATTGAGCATTGGATAGATTTTTTATGAAAATGATAATGATATATACAAGTTGATTAGTAACTCAATCAAATTACCAAAATGTAAATACAACTGGTACAATCGTCGAATATTTGACAAACGCTATTTGCAGAACATTATTCGTTCGTAAATCGATAATTGTCAAGTCACTCGAACTTTCTCGACGGTCCATTCAGGCTGCTCAACACATATCACGCATCTTCTTAGAAGAATGTACATTATCGCTAGAGAAATACTGAAAGCGTATCAATAATCTTGATGATTCAATAAAACATCTAACTTCTATCGAATTACAGCCTCTCATTTCTAGCCTTTTTAATGGAAAAGAAAATCACTGTTTAAATTCGTCAACATAAAGACAAATCGGAAAAGATGACAGAATGAAAGGAAAAATAGTACAAAAGACAACTCTACCAATAACTACACGAAAACTGGTGAAATTAAGAACTGTCCACAATATGTCAAACAGAACTTTGGATAAGCATGAAATCGCATTACTCGAAAGAGGACTTAACTTTAATATTCACAGAAAGCCTCTCACTAAGTTATAAATCGCGCCGATTCTTGAGCCATTACTATAAAAGCTACCTGATAAAGAAGCTTATATTCTACGTCGAAAGGCATCTCACATTTTGACTAAATAAAAACATCTTCCTTCTAATTTGTCGAAGGGAAAAATAAGAGCTCTACATTCATTACAAATGGATAAATCAATAACAATTACCAAGGTGGACATAGATAATACCACAGTTATAATGAATAAAGTAGATTATGAAGAAAAAGCCTTTGAGCATTTATCCACATGACCATGTCTAATGAATGATCCAAAAAATCATTCAATGATAAAAAAAACAAAGTGAAATCCGAGACTGGTCAACTTCTGAAAGAATTGAAACCATTCATTGGTATCTCTCTGTGGTTTACTTTACATCCTAAATCATGTACAACTCGTTTCTATGGTTTGCCGAAAATTCATATATCTGGTGTCTCACTGAGACTATTAGATGATTTCACCAACACTCCAACTTATGCGTTTGCTTGATATCTTAGCAACATTTTGAAACCACTACAATAAATTCTACACAATGTTGTCAAAGTCACATATGATTTCGAATCAACAATATCGGATTTAATACTTGAAGATATTGGAACAATCGTAAGCTATAATGTTGTATCATTACGTACACATATTTTAACTGATATCTGTCTAGTATTTATCAATGGATTACTAGAAAATGATCATACACTACTCGGCCGTTCTCCATTAAGCATCAGTTTACTCATGAAATCATTAGAACTATGCTTCAATACAACTTTTATCACTTTCAAAAGGATTCTCTACAAACAAACCAACGGAGTGGCAATGGGCTTCCCCCGTTTCACCAATTGTAGCAAACCTATTCATGGCTCATAGTAAATCTCACATTCTCAATAATGTCATTAGACCAGGGGTTTGGATCAGATATGTAGATGACACTTTTGTCATTATCAAAAAGACTTTTCTGAGAACTTTCTCAAAGTGAATCGACACCCTGTCCTAGTACATTAAATTCACTTTAGAAAGTGAAAATGAACACAATGAGTTACCATTTTTAGACTGCCTAGTCAAAAGAAATTTGAACGGAACTCTTAGTCTAAGAGTTTGTAGTAAACCCACACATTCAAATCGATATATCAATTTTAATTCAGCACATCCCTTCAGTGCAAAAATATCTCTGACTCTAAACTTATTCAGAAGAGCCAACAAACTCATTACATTAGAAGATGACATTAAATCTGAACACAAAAATATAATCAGTATGTTACGATTTAGTAATTTTCTAATGAATCTTATTAAAACTTTACAAATATTAAACGACCTATTACTAACTAATAGTAAATCAATTGAAATATCATGAATCGGTACAGCCGTTCTACCTTACCGCCAAGACACAAAAGATGAATTACAAAGAATTATAAAACAACATGGAATCCGACACATTCTACAAAACTACCAACACTATTCGAGGTGTATTAGTTAAAATAAAGGACAAGATCCCTTTCACCTCTACACAGAAATGTGTCTACATGCTAAGCTGTGTTGATTGTGATGCTTTCCATATTGGAGAGTCATCACGAGAAATCAGAACTCGTGCCAAAGAACATGAAGGTGATACTAAACGACCTCCTAATAATCCCGTTGAACTTGAAAAATTACAAATTAAATCGGCAATAGTAGTCTGTACATGCTATCTACCACAACCATAAAATCGAAATATCCAAATTATTCAAAAAACTTTTTCCAATTATACGGAAAGACGAATAGCTGAAGCGCTTCACATTTTGTTAAATCAAACTGCACTTAACAAGAGGGAAGACCTTTCTATTCATCCAACATGGACTTTCTATTCAACTGACCACAATCAAAGTACGTCAAATTTCACTCATGTAAACATACATACAACTTTTCTTCTCATTTCACATATTTTCCCTTCACATCATATTGACATACGCATACATGTCTCATTTCAAATCACCTTGACCCAAATGACTTGACATAATGGCACGATTAAACTCGCATTTTGATTGTACGAACTTATTTTGACTTTGATTTATTCTGTAGCCGTAAGCAACCCCCAAAATAAACAGTTGCATAGGCTCTCAACATTGATGCTGACCATATTTGCTTTAGCGGACACGACAAATTGAAGGCACTCGGTCATTCATCATCAAATATAACTTCACTTCCATCCTTTATTGCCTTCTGATTTATTCTTATTCGTAAGAGTGGGTTTGATCGTTAGAAGTTGCTCTGGTTATACGACAAACGTAACTTGGTCATATACCGGGTGCACTTCAGTTCTATTGGATTATTTAATCTTGTGTTAATTCAATTCGGCTATTCATTTCTCTTAAAAAGCGACTTGCACCAAGCCGCGAAACGTCACAAATTTTAATTTTTACTCATTGGAATTTTACAGATATATATCACTCATTTTATAAAGTAGTCTAATTTGTTGTGCAGCAAATTGTCATAATGAAGTGGGCGGCATACAATGTAGATAATTGCTCCACTACGTGTGTGTGTGTGCTGGGAGAGGAATAAGTAGTTTATCACGCAGGTATCATTGCATAGTAACCTATTTTACCTCTACGTTCCTTGGAATTCACACAACATTAGCCCCCTATATATCTAAGGCATCTCTCCCCATAATTTTGTTAACATTAACGTAATAAAATGGTGAGCAGAATAGAGAAAATTTGGCTTTTACTAAAATATATAGCAATATTTATCGCTACGCTACCTGCACTTCATATTAGGATTTGCGTTGCGACGTAATAGTGTAGTGACAATGTTTGAGTGTTTGATTTCTGTACGTTAACGACAAATACCAACTTGACTATTTTCTGTGTGTAAGCACCGAACTGTTGTCAGGATATTATACATTGTTTGGTTGTTGCATTTATATTTATATTGAACACATTGATTTAACTTGTAACAATTTTGATTTTTAACTCTTGATCTCACATTCGATAGTTGTTTCGTTAATAAATATTCCGTCTACTCTTCGTTCTGACTTTTAATATACATCGATTGTGTTTGTGATAAGTCAATGTTAGTCAGTAGCATAACGAAGCATAGTTATTGAAATATCGTACTCGAGTCACAGTATTCTTTCGAAAGCGACATTCACGAACTCCTGTCCATCCATTCCACAATAGTTCTCTTATTAACGAACGCGAATCATTTACAATTAGACTGGTTCAATAACAAATTACAAACAATTTGAATTATTTGCATGTACAATCATATACCGAAATTGTTACATCGCAGAAGTAAAATATAACTCACCTCAATAAAATGCGCACAAGAATAATTATACACCTTAACAATTTACTTGATAACCGTTGTAGCTACACTTGTATAGACATAATTTGAATTATTGAAATTTGTTGATACATCTCATTTGATCTGTTAGAGCTATATCACCTCACCTTGCTGCCCATTTCTCTTATGCTTAATGTTTTCTGTGAGTCTAGCACATTTCTTTTATACCACTTGTATCCATATTTTGATGTTGTTGTAGTTGCTGCTGCTATTGTTATCAAACATAATGAGTCCATTTAGCTCATTATCCTTTAGCCAGTACCATGGACATATGTTTTTTTCTGTTTCTCCCTTTGGAGTTAATGATCTGTTGCTGTGGATCGCCAAATTGGAGTATATTTCCTCGGCTTATTAAATCAATTGATAATCAGAATATCAAGTTTTTTTATGCTAGTTCTGTCCTATTAAACGACGTAGCAAATAAGTTAATGGAAACCACTATTAACCCATATTCTAAGAACGCGCACAATGTTATTAAGCAAGAACTAAAGAGTCAAAACTACTACCTACCGTCTTCCAGCTAAGGAAACGGCTGAAAGATTCCACCAAACTGGTTTAATGACTCGCGGTGGTGATTAAAAGTGTACTAAAGAGTTTCCTTTGGTGTTACTTGCATTAATGTCAACACAAAACAGGACCTGGTTTGTTATCTAAATCATCGTCGGCTACTCCAAATCCTGGTCGTAAAGTGTTCGATCTCTTCATCGCTTGTCCATCAAAATCAAATGCATATATATGGGTTGTTGCTGACGGTGTCTGGCCAACAGAAACAAAGTATCTTGAGCAAACATATGTGCATAAATACCTGTTTCTTTCGAAGGTTTCTTCGTAGCTCTCCGAGTTTCAGCCTCACTCAATAGAACTGCCTTCACATTTGTATTGAAAATTATGACTTTGATGTTGGCTGTCAGCTGGTTTGAGTTTTTTAATCGTGGAAACGCTGCTCATACCTTGTTAATCAATGCCTTTAACTAGTTGTTCATCGATTTATTAAAGCTACCTCATTATTCGATCAACAAGCTATAAACCAACTATTCATACGCGTCCAGTTGAGTATCCACACTCCATCACAACTCAACCGTCCAATGAATAGCCTCCTAATAAAACTGTCAGCTTGACAACATATTGTTTTATCGATTACGGTTACGTTGTTTACCACTGAATGCCGTATTTTTACCCTTTACTGTGTACAGATAGCACAACCCTCTAACAGAAAGAGTTCTTAGAAGTATATCTAACAGTCAAACATTTTCACCACATGTTTGAAGGAGTAACTTTCACTATCTTTACCAATCATCAGTCACCCATATAGGCACTTATTGCAAATCATGGTAAGCACAATCCACGAGAGATTAGACTAATGCAGATTATTTCACAATATTTTACAGGTATGATATAGAAAATGGGAGTACCAACAAAGTAGTTGATGCATTGTCGAGATTGATTGTAACAGCATTGAGCAGTACAAAATATGTTATTCGGGAATCTCTTAATTACAATAAGACGATGAAGAACTATACAGCCCGATAGAGTTTCGAACATTACTAACGCTACTAAATGTACCGTTGAAAATTTAAAGAGACATTTACATCTGAGTTTTCGACAGGGAAACCACATCTACTGGTCCCATTATCCATGCGGCGATCGATCTTTGGCAAGTTTTACAGTCTTTCGCATTTAGGTATCAAGGCAACTGTAAAGTCAATTATCCGTATGTTCGTGTGGCTATAACACGAATTGCGATGTGCGGAATTGAACTGAAACGTGTATACAGTGACAAAAGTCGGAAAATACTATCGACCCCTTGGAACATTCCGATTACTAGTCTCTAAATTTGACCATGTGCACTTAGATATAATTAAACCTCTAGTCCTTGCCTCTTCAAACAGATGTACGCTTATGTTGACATGTATTGTAAGTGCTACATGTTGACCTATAGTTATGCCACCGAAAGATACAACTGCTTCATTAGTTACTAAAACGTTTGTTAAGTGAGGTGTATAAATTTTAGGGTATAACCAACTATAACAGCTGACAGAGGCTTCCAGTTCGAAATCAGATTATTCTAGAAGCTTACAGAAACTCTCGATACTAAAAGAGTCAAAACTACTACCTACCGTCTTCCAGCTAAGGAAACGGCTGAAAGATTCCACCAAACTGGTTTAATGACTCGCGGTGGTGATTAAAAGTGTACTAAAGAGTTTCCTTTGGTGTTACTTGCATTAATGTCAACACAAAACAGGACCTGGTTTGTTATCTAAATCATCGTCGGCTACTCCAAATCCTGGTCGTAAAGTGTTCGATCTCTTCATCGCTTGTCCATCAAAATCAAATGCATATATATGGGTTGTTGCTGACGGTGTCTGGCCAACAGAAACAAAGTATCTTGAGCAAACATATGTGCATAAATACCTGTTTCTTTCGAAGGTTTCTTCGTAGCTCTCCGAGTTTCAGCCTCACTCAATAGAACTGCCTTCACATTTGTATTGAAAATTATGACTTTGATGTTGGCTGTCAGCTGGTTTGAGTTTTTTAATCGTGGAAACGCTGCTCATACCTTGTTAATCAATGCCTTTAACTAGTTGTTCATCGATGATCGGTTGTTTCACGATTTGATTGGTACACGATCGATTCTTAAGGAATCCGCCCTGTTGATCTTGAAGTTGAGCGTTTACTGGATCTTTCATTGGGTTCACCAACACTCTGCCGAAGACTTCTCCTGATACTGAGAGTAGAGTGATGCATCTGAAGTTCTTACAATTGTTAAGATCTCCTCTCTCTGATATCTCCATGAGGCATCCTTATTTTCAACCTGTCCGTACTTGTTCTTCTTTCCAGATCCTTCTGGAGAGAACGAGAAGCTACTTTGAAGATGGTGATGCATCTGTTAAACATTTAGTAACTGTGATGTTTGTTTGTGAACGTTGGCGGCTGGAAATATATCACAGGTTGGTGACCTAACTTTTATGTTAACGTTAGTCGCTAAATTTGTGTTCATTTAATGGTTATATGGGAAACTTTGGAAATTATTTCTAATACAATTTTCAGTGTGATCTTATGTCTCATGTCGAACTGCGCTACGTGGCTCGTGTAGTTATAGACATAGCAGTGTTTTAATATAAGTCGTTTGCTACAAGGCTTTGATATAAAGAGACAGTTTCGTCTGTTAACTGTGTCTATGATGAATCGCAAGTCGTATTTACGAATAAACAAAGACAGTTTATGTAGCTTCAGACGAGTACTCTAAGTACTGATCCACGCATAATTTCTTGAAGAAACCAAATTAGCCAAAGTTATTTACAAAAAGTATGAAGAAACGGTATTGGCTTCCTAGGTTTCTTGCCTGTTTAATGCAGTTACCTCTACAACGTCAAAAATAATACAATTTTCACATTATGCACAAACAGCCAATATCTCTGTTGCAAGGTGTATTTGATGCCACATACTGAAAGTGTTATACAACAATCTTATATATATCATATAAGTATTAATTACGAAATAGGTTCCAAGTACATTATTAGTACTGGTTTATTTATGGAAGATGAAAAGGCATTACAGATCATAATAATATAAATGCATACTCAGAATATACTAGAAATCATCCATAAAGACATCTCTGTACAATGTTAACCGAATACAGTTAAAACGAATTTACTAGGATTGATAATGCTTCGCCACTTGGGTCAACTCATATTGAAATATTAGGTGATTAATTCTTAATCTATTGGTCAAAACAAACTAATGAAAACCATAACAGCTCACTCATTGTGCATCAACTACAACACACAGTAGTACGTATAAAGATGAGTAAACAAGTGGACATGTGTCACTGACAGAAATTTTGGCCTAACTCTGAATTTGGAATGGGGCATGAGGATATATTTTGCACTCTATACACTCTGGCATTCAATTTAAAAAGGAATTCATGTTGAATTTTATCTTCGTAGTAACTAATAACGTGAATCCTTTCTAATAGTAATGGATTACTCATAGTTTGCAAATTGTAGTGTCCTAACTTAATAAACTACCAACTAAAATGTAATTGTAGCTTTACATTGTCTCAACCAAAAGCTATAGAAAGCATTGTTTAAACCAAATCTAGGAATAATACTAAAGAGAGACCAAAATTCTGGTATTACACTGCGACAAAGCAACTCATGCTGGCCAGATTACTGATTTTAGGATGGCTATGTGATTGTAGCTTAATCTCGTTTTAATTCTCAATGTCAATTGCAATTATGCTCTCTGTACGACTTCATAAGTAGGTGATTCAGGGTGTTACGCAGACAACGAAACTTGGTGTATATTCAAATAATTTTATATAAGTGCATCATTTCACGGAAATCAGTACTCTAATTTTCATCGTAATGTTTAGAATACTTAGTGTACTAACCGAAGTCCACCACCAAACGTAGTAACACACAAACCAATTAAAATAAATATCTGGTAGCAGTTTTGAAACCAAATACATGCGACGCTGACTCAATGCTATAAAGATATATAAAAACGAAATGTGAAGTAGATCCAGCTTATTTATGTACTCAGACAAACTAGAAAGACTTGTGGTAACTGAATACAAGAGGACACAAAAACAGCTACAGAAACAACATCACTTATATCACGATGAGGTAGTTGAAAGTGATGCAGATGATGAAGGTGACGATAAACATGTCGGGGCTGATGTCTGTAATGATGAGGACGATAAGGATGAAAGTAACTATGCCGTAGATAATGACAACGATGAGATTGATGATGAGCTTGGGGGTAAAAATGGTGATAACGGTGAATATAAGGATGATATTAAAAAGGACGATAAGGATGACGACGTTCATGAGCTGCTTCTACATTTTCATCGGACTCATCCGGCTTAACATTATCATCCCTATCGTATTCAGTATAATCCTCATCCGCGTTGTCATGGCTACCATCCTCGTGCACAGCATCCTTAATGAGCACATCACACTCATCGTCATGCGTAATATCCTCACCGTTCTTCTCATCAAGGCAGTCTCCTCAGGATTAATAAGTAACAACAAAAAGTCATCTTTAAACTAACTCCAGTGATTGATACACATTGGGAACTTGATATAAAAGTGTTTGTTACATCCGCTGATTTTCATAAAAAGTGAATGTGATCACTTTCTGTTGCTATATATTCATCCTGAGGAGATTGCCTTGATACAGTATTCATTCAATCTCAATCCTGATCACCATCAACGGGAAGCTATGACCACTTCAAAATTTTGAATACATCGTCGGACAAGAATGGCTGGAGTTACAAAATTTCATAATAAACCGCCTGTTAAAAAGTTACAATATTTAAAGGATGTGCTGACGTTCGCAGACAAAAATCACGGCTCTAATATACATTATTCGTATGATCTATATTTTAAACCAATTGATTTCTATATGCTTGCATCCTGAGTGTCATGGATTCGGTTCCTGGACATCGGATCCTTCTGTAATTGGCTCACAACACGGCAGTTCTTGACGTGGCAACTTCAGCTGACTTTTAGTTGCAATTATGTCATTTTTTAAAATTTTCTTCATTCTTCTCTACTTTCCTTTCTCCATTCCCTTTCTTCCTTTTTACAAAATCATTGTAATATACTAGTCTCCGTCCCTTCGTTCCATCCTTGGTAGTCTAGTTCGTGAGTGTGGACTAAAATAATACCGTAGATAAAATAAAGGTTGGAAGTGTTGAGGTTCGAGGTTTAGAACTAACATCAAGGTTTTAGCCCCCGTTTCAGAAGGCTCTAGTTACATCATAGTCGTGCACATAGTCATCTAGCCTCTTTTAAACGAACTATGGTGGAGGCAAATGGTATTTTCATTGGCAGCGTGTTCCAAGTGGAGCAAACTCTTAGTGACAAGAAATTATACCTCACCTGTGTTTGTGTTTTCCGGTGGGCAATAATCCGTGGGATTCCTCGAGTGTATGAATATGTGGGGCGTCCAGTTTGCCTTTATTTCGATGTCCAGTCGTGCTTAATATGTTGTAGATGGTAATTAAGTCTTCCGTCAACCGTCTGTAGCGTAGGATGAACAGCTCTAGCTGTCGTAACCAGTCGGAGTATTATTTGTTCCGATGTGCGGTTACGCATTTTGTTGCTCGTCTCTAGACTCTCTTCAGATCAGTATCCACCATGGAAGTTTGGGTGGGGAGGGGTTCGAAAATGTTGTGGTTTTCTAAGTGCGTTCTTATGTGTGTTAACTATTGTGAGAAACAGGTTCGGTGCTAGCACGCCCAGCTGCCTATGAACTCGGTGCAACACTATGTTTGCTTTTGTGACATACATGTGATGGTTTTTTCCTAGTCTCTAACCAGTCGATGAAAGTCTGGCCTAGGTCTCGTTCCTTAGAAGCACTAGTTATTTGTTACCTGCCCAGGTAATAGGCCAGTTGAGTACCATCTCGAGTGAGGTAGTGCATTACATGGCACTTTTGCATATTAGGAATCAGACAGTTGTCTTCTGTCCACTTCTCTATATTAGCCAGGTTTTGTCGTAGAAGTTTTGTGTCCATGTCTTCTCTCATAGCTCTCCACAGTTCTACGTCGTCCATGTATACAAGAACGGACGAGCAGATATTTGGTAGGCGATCAATAATAAAAATTAAAAACAACAATCGCCAGTCGTTTGAACCTTGTGATACTCTAGACGTGGCTTACCTCCAGTCTAAGCACACTCTGCTCGCCTTGGTACTGAACGTCCACCCCATCAGGTAATTCTGTACCTGGGAGAGTAACGGTTCTGTGAAGCCCATTAATATTGTCTTTCGGATGAGTCATCATCATTATCAGCAACGTAGAACCGGGTACAAACGCCCGTAGATTCAAGTTGCCATACCACATTAGCACTACGAGATTACTGAGGTAGCGTATAAACAGAATACAAGAGGGAGGAGTAAAGTAAAGATGTCCAAAAAATAATATTAGAATTCAAGATTTAGATGAGGTTAAAGAGTGAATGCACTTGCGCCACTGTGACCGATTCTGAGCCATATCGCCTAGTGTCTCCAGCCACTTAATGTGACTACCACGCGGACCCCAACCAGGTAATCTGCATCTACCTACATGGCTGAGACCAGTAGTCAAGGACTTTGTGGACTGATGCCATGTTTTAGTTTTGCCGCCCCTAACCTTATTCCATCCTACGTCAGCCCTAGCTAACATGGCGCGACGGGGTAGACGGTGGTCGGGCATGCGTAATACATGTCCTAGCCATCTCAGTCGATAAAGGTTAATGATCTCTTCGACTGATTTACCGTGTTTCCCAAGAACCTTTTGTCTAACCTCACTACTACTAGTCCGGTTATTCCATGGTATACGAGCGATGTTCCGAAGATTCCTAAGGTCAAATATCTGGAGACGACGCATATCTTGAGTTTTCATGGCCCACGTTTCACAGCCATATGTTAAAATGGCGCGGAGTGCTGCGCAGTACACCCGGCCTTTCGTTGAGACACGGACCTCTCGTCTGCGCCACAAGTGGCGTAGATTGGTAAATGCCAATCGAGCTTCCTGAATCCGCGCTGAGATTTCGTCAGACACCGGCCCACCAGGGGTGATGAGACTTTCGAAATAAGTGAAGAGATCAACGCATTCAATTACTTCACTCCCTATAACTAATTTACGAAAAGAAGCAGACCAGTCCTGGAGTAACATTTTGCATTTGGGAAGGGAGAAGCGCATCCCAAATATGCCTGCATTGTTACTCAAGGTGTTCAAGAGACCCTGAATGCTGTGTGCGTCTTCACCAAATATGAATATACCATCTGCATATTCTAAGTCGACAAGAGAGCCCCTTGGAATGAGATTAATTCCTGAGAACTTAAAAGAAGTGAGAGAGATTTCTAACAGTACATCTATGGTTAAATAAAATAAAAATGGGGATAAGGGGCAACCCTGACGGTCCTACTTGAGGATGAAATTTCTCGTGACAATTCGTCATATACTCTGACTCGACCAGTGGTGACCAAGTAGAGAGCCTTTATAAGGTTAATGTACTTTTGAGGTACGCCTGTTAATGACAAACGTTGCCAGAAGACTTCACGGTCAACAGAGTCGAAAGCTGCTTTCAAGTCAAGAAATATAACTATAGTTGGGCGTTGGTACATATGTATGTGTTCGAGGATCTGGCGCAGGGTCAATATGTGATCAATGCAACCCCGGCCAGGTCTGAAACCAGCCTGGTTTTCTCGAGTCTATTGTTCCCTAGTGTTAGTTAAACGTCGGATGATTATAGTGGCTGATATTTTAGATACTATATTAGTCAAACTGATTCCTCTGTGGTTATCACAAGATGATTTCTGTCCCTTTTTTTAGACTGGAACGATCAGCGATCAAGACCATTCCGATGGGATGGTGTTTAGTTTCCAGACTTTGGCTAGTATATCAGTCAACCTGCACGCTAAAACTAGACCACCATCCTTAAAGATATCGGTAGACAACATATCAGGTCCTGCTGCTTTCCCTCGTTTCAATTTACTCATGACGTTTTCAACTTCACTGAGAGTTGGGGGACCTGTGTCAGTTTTCCATTTGGGAAGCTTGGAGATTGAGGGTAAGCTAAGAGTGGCTGGGGGCCAGTTGAACTGTTCCTGAAAGTGTTCTGCCCAACGTTCTAATCCTCTAGATTGAGAGTAAATCATCGACCCATCTTTTTCAGAGATAATTTCACTTTCGGATGAGTAGGCTGTAAGGTACAATACCAAACGCTCTTGCTAAGTTCAGGAGTACCGTGTGCATCTGGATGATAGTGTCCAGGCACCTGAGGCCGGAGAATGCCTGTACTACAGGACCTGTTTTGCTGAAAGTTGCGTTGTGCTTCGTAAAGCAGATTGTGGTTATCAAGGGACTCTCGCACTTGAACATCCACAACACTTTCTAAAATCTTTCATAGTATTGGGAGTATCACCACGAATTTATGGCAAATGGGGTATCTTCTGTCCCCTGCATTCTTCATTTAGGATACAATCTCCCACTTCCATTTTTCTGGTAACATCTCGGATCGCAAAGAGTGTTGAAAGCGATTGGTGATTGAATGGTTCATTGTTTCGGTGCACTGTTTTAGTACCACAGGTTCTCATGTGGTCTCAACCTGGCGATTTGTTAAGCTTCAACTTACTGGGTTTTCTCGAGACTAACCTTGGGTTTAATCTCGAAATACCTGATTTCTATCTTTGAAGATGTGCCTTCCTGGTTGGTGATAACTGCTGAAGGACAGTTCACTAAGACCCACTCGGCTAGGTTCATCGAAGGGATGCTGAAGTTCCTCGCTACCATCACATTATTTGCCCTCTAGATCATTGTAGGCTCCGATTGTGTACATGGGCGTTTGTGGGGGGGACAGTATATCCTGCCGATTAGGTATTTATTGCTGGCAACTCAAAAGCGGCACCAAATAGATTCACGTAAGTTCGTCAAGGGGGTATTATTTACAGGTTGTTTTGATGAGGCTACTTATGTACACTGCAACTCTACCTCCTACTCTAAGTTCCTTGTGTTTCTCTCAGCACGGCTATACCCTCGAGGTTCACCTCATCCTCCGGTATATCAGGTGAGAGCTACGTTCCGGTGAGTATAACTATCCTCGGCTTTGAACAGGTACATAAGTGTCTGAGTTTAGTTATTTTGTCTCATAATCTCCGTACGTTACAGTACAGATATCCGACCAGTTGCCTGGTTGTTGTGTCTTCCTTCGGTTGGCTTATTGCTTGTGGTTCAGTGCCATTAAACTCTTTTACATGGAGGTAGTAGCCAGTTACCTTGCCTCTGTAGCGCTTACTTCTGCATCGTGTCGGTGCAACGTCAGATTGTTTCGCTTCATGTCTACCAGGTTTGGCGTGAGGTTGTGTTACCAAATGCTTTCCCGGGTTACAGGATGCACTAGTGGAGGCTAACTTGGTCTAATAATGATAATAAGAGCTTTATTCTCAAGGAGTATTTAGTACATAAGAGCATACCGATTTACAAGCATGATCAGAATGATATAGGTTTATCTGCATACAAGGATTTTGATAGAAAGTCATTGATAAGGGACTAAGGCTATACCAAGTTACTAATTACGAACAAGGCTAATAACATCGAGGTTTACAATACTAGTGTACCTAATGTGCATTGCAGTACACTTCTGACAAACAGTCGCGCGCTTTTTCTCTCAGGTGCTACGATTACACAAGGCGACTTAGAGTAAACAGAATGAGTCATACAGCATGTAAAATCTTATTCGCTCGTATGAAAATCCCTCCATGTTATCTTTTGTACTGTGCAGTTCCTTTGCTTGTATTTTACCATTTTGTTGTGCTCTGACTCCGTAACAGATCCTGTTTCTTTCTATTTGCCCCTTTTTTATTATAATAGTATTGCATTTGCTCACAATCAGTTTCTTACATATACTTTTTTGTTAGCATATGCTACATGCTATTGGTCTTTCGCTTTGTTTTACTTGATTTCAAGGTCTCGTTGCAAGCCATATTGGCTTGGTATCTTGCTTGTCTCCTCCTGAGTGACTTGACTCAGTTGGTTGTGTTCCTTATTCGTTAGGACATGTAACTATTTTGATGTTTATTTACTACGTATATGTTCTGTTATCGATTAATTGTATAATTTGCTTGAATCCCTTTGGCTCTATAGGGAAGGGGAACTGTTGAGGTTTGTGTTTATTTTTAAATATAGTACCACGTTTTGCACCAGTAAATTATGTTATTGGATATTCTGTTGCGAATTCGTGCGTGACTCAAGAACCAGCTGGCCCTATACAGAAACGACGCTGACTTTTAAACGTTGTTGGTAATTTTGGTCTTTACACAGCATATCCGGATACGGGATTAGGCCAACAGTATTTGGAACTTCGATAAGAGCTCTAACCAAACACATATATGGCGGTATTCTCCAGTAATTGTGAATTAATTTTGGTTGGTGAGTAATTGATGTATTATGTACGTTGATAACCAGCGATAGGAGCAAGTTGCTTCAAAGGAGATTCATTCCTTATGAAAGCAGTCCGTAATCTCGAGGGGTAGATAATATCAAAGAATATATGAAATTGAAAAATATAAAGTTACTTAGTAGTTTCAAAACATTTAATTTCAGACCAGAACCTTCTGGGAAGCATGCTAAATGGTATACAACTTTGGAGTAGAATGTCAGGTTGTGCTTAGTTCGTCTTTTCAGAGGTGGTTCTAAACCTAAAGTATCACACCGTGTAGTGTAGTTTAGTCTACAATCCATCCGCAATGCGTTTTTTGTGAAGTATCGCTGAATTTCTCCAATTTTCAGCTTATCATTTAATCGGAGGCTGCTTAGTATGAGTTTGCAGTTTCCAAGTAGCGGACGTATATAGATCATATATAGTACCAATCTAAACCCACGTTGGTGAGAAATATGGATTATGTAACCCGTAGGTCTGCGTGCTTTTGAAGTAACAGACGTTGTTTGTTCTGTGAATGTATGATTCGTACAGTATCTTAAGCTTAGGTCTAGAATCGTCTTACATTCATGAATTTGTTCCCCATCTACTCTAAAGTGTAGGTTCAGGTTGCGACACCCTATGCTGGCCCAGCCATATTTCTTGATATTAAAGTGAAGTGGATGTTCTTTGCATCAAGCAGTGACTCCGTCTAACTCTTGCTGTACTATCTTAACAGTGTTATGCAGCTCAACTTTGCCGCATGAGTAGGCAACTCTGAAGCCATCTGTATATAAGAAGGTTCTGATAGAGTTAAAACAGCTACTGGATGCATTCTGACAGTCATAACTAGAAAATTGTGTTGTGTGTATATTGTGAGTGCAGTTTCATCCCAAATATTTTTGGTGGCTGGTAAGGAACTGGTGATCATTGAGGCAACGGACAGATAGAAACAATAACACATCACAGTTTAAGCAGCATACAGAAAACTCATATGAATACCACGTCGATTTCAGCGTCCATGAATTTTAATCTGATAATTTGTCTGGCACTACACATGACTTTTAACTAGTCAACCTAAGTTACTACAACCTCATCTATGGCTAAAATTCCCAGTAAAATTGAATACCCAAGCATCATTCTGCAGGAAGTGGCCATTGAATGCCGAAAGTTGGTTAATTTTGAACATGATACTTCTGTGACTGAAAATAGAAGCTAGTCATCGCATAGAACTGATCGTGAAAGTGGTGAAGGAAATTAGTATCCAATATGCATTCAGAAGCACAGAGTATTATTTGTTAACTTATTGTTTCAAACTTTTTATGTCTTATCAAGGCAAGTTAATTCATGCTGCTGTTGCAAACGTTGTTTTATCAAGTATCCTAAGTGATGGGACAATGTACGATTACAATGAATGCTCGCAAAGTTTTTTCGGTTTTTTCATTCTACATCATCACTTATACAACCATTAGCAATTTCATTGTCGCTCACAGTGTCACTATGTAATTATTTTGGGAACATTAGTAGCCTATAAACCTATGCATACTTTATTTGTGTCATAAATACCCACTGATTTCTGCATCACATATTTAATTACAGATAATCGCATTCTAAGCAGAATTTTCTATCTTTCACCACCACTTTTAGGATCAATCACAATTTTATTGGCATTTTTACAATTTGACTCTTCAGTTATTATAGGAACACTAGTTGTCTGGCAAACCTGTCCAAACTGCATTTATGCACCAAATATTTACTGCATTATTTTCTATCACATATTTGATTACACATATTTCATTTCGAATTTTTTGTCTTCTAACATCACTTGTTTTATTTAGCTTCACGTGTATGATAGTGCATAATGACTCTTCATTCCAAATCCTCTTTCGGTGGGTTACTCCATTTTAACTATTGTATACGTATGCTTCTTTGATGAAACTGGAAACAACTTCTTCACATTGCTTATCATAAATAAGTTGTTTGTGAACTCCCTGATTCTTGTGTACACCCTGGATGTTAAAATATGGAAAGCAGTGAGAAATGCAGAGGGATCCCAAACTCTCCAAAATTAATTATGTTGGAAATGTGGGCTGAAATGAATGGTGTCGAATTCTACTTGATGAAATGCCAGATAATGAATATCCACTCGTCAGGCTTGCATCAGGCTAAGTACATTTATTACAGTCACCCACTTTAAAAGATATCGATAGAGTGTGAGTTAGATCTTATATTCACAGTTACCTCAGAGAAAAGAGCAAGCCATAATAGTAAAGATACTAAAGCAGATGTTACCCTGCAGTTTATCTAAAGACATCTTGGCTCATGACTCCCGATACTTTTATCACCCTCTCCAGAACTTGTCCATTTCGACGTGGAAAATCATAATGTCGTGACTCTATCGGGCCAAAGTGAATGCATTAGCCATCTAGAGAATATCCAACACCAATCAACCATATTGGTGATGAACATATGAGCATGAGCATATAAGGATCGACATGAAGACCTAAGCCTTTTGTCTTTCATACAATGAAGTGAAGGTAGCCTTCGTTTGGAAACATAATGCGCTCAGAGACCTGGATCATTCGAACATGGAAATCATCCCACAATACAATCTCAACAAATCACCAGGTAATTCAATGAAAATCGCATGCAAAATGATATACATCACGGGTGTGTTCCCACTTTTCTAAAATGAGAGTATGTTCCATGCAGAATGCCTTATCAATCTCCATGAGAACAGCCCCATCAGTAGAGCACTTAAACAAAAGTTTAGACGGTTATTTCACATAACATGAACTGCCGTCCAATGCATGGAATATTAATTAGGCTTAGTAACCAAAACTCATCATTGAGCCTATACTTCTAATTCCCAAATCAGCAATCAGATATTCTCGCGTTACTTTTTATCATTTTTACCCATACATCTAATCTCTATTATGGGTGTCAAAAACATTTTGTTTCCTTTAAATTCTTCATCATCCTATCAGTCTTTTCGACGTCTTTTTGCCTATTTTCAATCTGCTATTACACGAAGTGACCTATTGCATAATTGTTGGTTGCAAATAGCCTCAACAATATTCACAGTTCCAAAAATAGGCCGATAATGCATACTATACATGAAGAACAATAATAAATTGACAAGGCGAAAAAATAACTAGGTCTGATGCGGTTTATGCTATGAATGAACCTCACCGTTACCCTTCTGAATAATCAAAGATCGCTACTAAAACACCAAGATGCAAAGGCAAAGAATTCAGTTTGTTTATACTTGCTTTCTAAGAAGATATTGGATATTGGATTCGTAAATACACTGCGTTGTTAAAACAGCTTAATATGAATGTTTCGGAACACAAGTTAGACTAATGGTAATCGTACGTGATGTTAGGTCAGAATTTTATGGCGAAGTTATCGGGAAAGTAAGCTACAGTTTTCATTCTTTTAATCATTAGCGAGTTCTTGTGTGCGTCTATCCTGACGTTGACGGTTTATGCACGTGGAGAATTCTAAAAGTATATGCATTCTTAGACATAGCCACTTTAGGAACTTTTCAAACATCGTAATGTGCTCTACACACTTGTGATTGTAAAGGACAAGGTAGATCTTAAAGGAACTTATTCAGAGAATCGTGAATTCGTTAGTTCATAATTATCCATTTCTTGATTGTAAGCCGTAGATTCAATCAGTAGTGCTTATAAATTGTGGGGCTAATTTTGATATAGTCGGGAACTTAGACCCCCAAGAGGAGTGTATATTTTATGTTTGTGATAGGTAAGTTTCTTTCTACCTTTTTCTTTTTATCTCTTTCTACATTCTAGCCACCGCCCAATCCATATTAATAACTTCTATAACCAACGTCAAGTAAAACTTGTATGCCTGAACGAAAATACCACATTGGTACCAAGGTTTGAAGATGTGTTTCAGGATTTATCGGTAATTTGCTTCAATAGGAATCATTTTCTAGAGTGAAGAATCTGATGAGGAATCTGAGGAGCAACAAAGCAGATTACAACCTAGTGACATCGAAAAAAGAATAGAGAGACGGGCATGGAATAGGAAGAGACAAGAACTTCTAATGGACTACGAGAGTTTCTCTTACTATAGTGTTGCCTCCTCTGTAGTTATGTTTGACTTGGCTTGGAAGCTGTCTCAAGAGAACAACTGTTTATTATGGTGAGTTCAGAATATTATCTAAGTGCCGTTTTGTTGTAGTTTGTGAGCAGTTCTGTCGACTTTTGTAGCATTCACCACCTTACTACTCGACGTTATTTGTGCGTAGTATTCGATTTATGTCCTGTTCGTCCTTTTGGTTGGTTAAAATAAACCACAACATATGATATACGCTTTAAGCGATATTAGATGTGGTTAATTTAAATAGAAACACGTAGTTTCTCAGTGTTGAAGTTTTCCTGGCTTAGTTAGGCATTTGTAATGTATCTCTGTTATATACTACTGCCGAACAATGTCCATTCAACAAGGCTGAAGCCCGTTTGAAGGAATTTCATAGTTAAATGGTGTCTTCATATCTGTGCTGTGTTAGTGGAGGACTCATTCACATCCCACTTGTTTTCATAGTGATTACGGCTTAGTTAACGTTTTCTTCTCAACTGTTATCGGTCTGGGCTACCGGTTGTAATTGTTTCTCACGTAACACGGCTGAACTTGCTCTTGGTTAATAGGTTGTATCTGTGACTTATTTGTGATTTTCTTTCCACTCTTCATCTCTTTCTCCCTGGACCATATTCTATGCCTTCACTCTTCGTTATTATTATTATTACTGAAGTAACTTCTACTAATATTGTGTTAACTTTGCTGCACTTTTGAGATATGGCAACTTGGACCGATGGACGCATGTTCCAGGTTTTATGTTGATCATACATATATTTATGGTTTACTAATATAATAATACGTCAAATTTGATGTTACTTGGTGTATACAAATAACTATTTCAACGCAGCAGGTGTTTACATTTTGTTTCTGGCAGATATGCAATGTTTTCCAATTGATATTATTCACAATTCGGTGCATGATCATGTACTTAGTCAGTATTAGCTCAGTGGTTTAGTCGTTTGACTTTTAACTACCTGTTCACAGGTTTATGTTCAACTTAGCCTAATATTTGGGCAAAAGTGTTTTATTACTAGGCTTAAAGCTAGGTGCACAAATCTATACTTAATAAGCGGGTTACATCTTATGACAATATTTGTAATGAAAGCTGCTATAATTCACGTGATCCTCAGCTGTCAAGTTAAGCGTTACATCCAATCTATTGCTAAGTAATATATGACAGCCTAAGAATGCGTTTGTTTATCATCATTATGACTGATAAAAAGTTTCCAGTTTATCGAATAAATTCTTGATGACTATAAATTATAGCGACAACCGAAACTGGTATGCTTCAGTCGACAGGTGCCTGTTTCAAGCAAAGTAGATTACAACTTTCAAAAGTAATTATATTACTGCCACCAGTCCTCGCTGGTATTATTACTCCCTGAATAGCGCGTAGTAAGATCTGTAGCGTAGTTCTATTAGACGCGGGTGACACATAGATGATGCTATCTATCAAATGTTGGTGACTGTTTGGTTTTATGAATGCAGTAACTTTATCAGACTATGCAGTAGGGTGAGTTCAGCATAATACAATGTACATTATGGTTTGTTGATTGGTTAACGGTATCGAAGGTTTTGTCAGTCAATGATTGTAGATACTGTTAGTGGACGAGCGCTGATTTATAAGTTTCCTCACTAATCTATTAATAGGAACTTTGGTCGCTGGAATATGTACGGCCAGGCATTCTCAGACTACGGTCAGTCTACTCTGATCTTTAACCCTAACCAACAAAAAGAACACTTGAATGATGAGCTAGTAATACATGACAACGTTTATTTAAGCACATTTATGTATCAAACTATCTACGGTAATTATTAGTTAAGGGAAGTCATCTACTGAAACAGCTATCCAATGTTAACATGAGTGATTACTTAACAAATTGTATATAAAATTGCAACTGAATTAATTGGTACAAGTAAATGCCATATCGTATACTCTAGAGCATCTTTACTTACTCTTCTCTCTTGTATTCTGTCTATACGTTACCTCAATATTCTCGTAGTGCTATTGTGGTATGGCAACTTGAACCTACAGGCGTTTGTGCCCGGTTCTACGTTGCTGATGATGATGATACTCTAGAGCATAATTCACATTAGATTAATTTAATGTGATGTAGGTTTACAAACCGGACATGCAAAAGTCACTACAAGCCTATCGCTGTATTTACTGAGTACGTGTATTTTAGGGGATTTGAAATCCCCAACAGATACATCTTGTTTCATGTGCGTTGTCAATCATTGAGATGACTTTATTTGTAAATATGACTGTTACTTTTATTTCATTCAATGAGTTAATACTTTTGAAGACAAATGCTAAGATTGAAGATATTTTTTCTCAATAAAATCATAAAAAGGTAAATGAAATTTTAAAGAATGCATCACTTTTCACTTGATTTTCCATAATGACTCTGCACTATTATGTTTTAAAATAATTATAACTATCGGTTGTATTAAATTACAGTATTTTGACTTCGTAAGTGTTTATGTGGATAACGATGAGGGACTAACGAGATAATGATATCAGTCAATAATTAAGTGTAACGTGAAGCTCATTTAAAGTTTTGGATTACGTCCAGTTTCCAGATTTCACCCAAAATCTCAGATAATCTCACTGCTAAAACTAGACCACCATCCTTAAATATCTCAGAGGTTAGTCCATCAGTCCCTGCTACTTCCCCCATCTTAGATTGTCTATAGCCGTTTCAATCACACTAAGACGGGGGGGCGATATCAATTTGCCATTCAGATTGCTTGGGGATAATTGGTAATTGAGGTGAGGCCGAGGACCAGGTGAGCTGTTCCCTAAAGTGTTCTACCGATTGGTCTAATCGTCTGGATTGACTACATAAAATTCTCATTTGTTTTCGAGATAGTTTCACTTACAATCGGATTTCTTATGCTCATCTCTTTGATAAGCCTCAACAGTTACCTGCTGTTATCTATTACCACTGCCTTTTCTATCTTTATCTTTCGCTACTCACTTCTGCTCATGATCATTACGTAAGTTTGTAACCAGCCTGTGTTTAAGCTGCCTTCGTTTCTCATCGTGTTCAGAGTCAAACGGGATGAGTCACCGAGCATTTATCAGTTCAGTAGATGCAACTGAAGTCCACTTAGTTTTCGCAACTTTTTGGTTTAGTTTACTAGTAGATATTACTGCTGTTTCAACAGCTTTGCGGTTATCATTCCAAGCTGACTTGGGATGGGTACAGCTTACATACTTGACTATTTGGTTTTCTAGCTGTTCCTGAAATGTATTCTTGACTTTTTCATCACTAAGTTGAACTCTGAGGGGAATCCTAGCCGTAGATATTTTACGTCCAGTAAGACGCAAACTAATACCCGCTCGTACTAGAGCATGATCTGAGTCTAAACATGTACTCCAAAATGAGCGGCAGTCTTCTATCGAGCCTCCAACGGTGGCTGACGGCAATGTGGTCTATTCGAGTCCAGCGTTGAGTTGATTGTGGCGGTCGCCATGCCAACTGATGTTTTTTTTTCATACCTAAGGTTAGTGTTTACTAGAGATAGACGATTATCTAAACATAGTTACAACAGACGGTCACCATTTTCTGTTTGCTGAGCAGCGACACTATAGGGTCCACTTTTCGGTTCCGTGTAGTCTACTTACTTGGGTATTAAAGTCACCAGCTACCATTACTTTATCAGTGCACTTAGCTCTTCGAAGAAGGTCGAAAAGCTATTTGTAAAATTCATCCTTTATTTCATCTGAGCTGCAGTCAGTGGGAGCGTGGGCGGAT
This sequence comes from Schistosoma mekongi, assembly GCA_034768735.1. Classification (NCBI taxonomy): domain Eukaryota; kingdom Metazoa; phylum Platyhelminthes; class Trematoda; order Strigeidida; family Schistosomatidae; genus Schistosoma; species Schistosoma mekongi. The sequence continues at coordinate 39,790,474 of CM068309.1, forward strand.
ACATCGAAGAGGCAGCGGCATGTGTGCGTATCTTTATAAGTTTTTACTGTCCCGTTTAGACGGATAGTGCACAAGCTACTGCTTATTAGAGTCCAGTAAAGGAAAGCCTGTTCGGCTTTTTAACTTGGTGCTGTACCTACACTGGCGAGGCTTTGGGTAGTTGTACGTACATAATAGTCGATGTGGAACATAACACAGATGCGTTGACTCAAGTTGCAATGCTATATCTATGCTGCGAGGTGTAATTAACAGGATGAGTGTCTAAGCAGTCGAATTAGTGTCACAGGTTTGATAATGAGAATGACTAAACATTAGGAATATGTTTGAAGATGAAATCGTAAGGTAGAACTCGTAGTTCCAGAGGATGATTAGGAGCTGTAAATAAACCAGTAAAATAGGGCAAATATAAATTGCATTACTTAGTGTATCTAATTCTTGGGTTTATGTGTTTTTGAAACCAGTTGGCGGAGATGTACTTCTCATTTCGCTAATTTTTCCCAGTTTTCTAATGTGACTTGACGCAGTTTAAACCATTGCACACTTATTATATAAGTTGGATTGTGACTGGCAAGTGGAATCCAGGACGCGCGTTTCGTCCATGTAGGTAGATGCAGATTACCTGGTTGGGGTCCGCGTGGTAGTCACATTAAGTGGCTGGAGACACTAGGCGATATGGCTCAGAATCGGTCACAGTGGCGCAAGTGCATTCACTCTTTAACCTCATCTAAATCTTGAATTCTAATATTATTTTTTGGACATCTTTACTTTACTCCTCCCTCTTGTATTCTGTTTATACGCTACCTCAGTAATCTCGTAGTGCTAATGTGGTATGGCAACTTGAATCTACGGGCGTTTGTACCCGGCTCTACGTTGCTGATGATGATGATGATGACGCATTTCACGTAGTATCAGATATTCGTCATATATCCTGTTATGTAATTTTGAATTTTGCTTGCAGCCTTACAGATGTTCTTGTTAACTTTGTAATATGATTAGTAGTCTTTGTGGTTTTAAGTGGTTTTTATTTATCTTTGGTCTTTGATATATTTCTCAAGGTATGGAATAGTAGGTCAAACCTCTCAACTAATCACTCATGCGATAAATCGTGAACATTATATTGACCAACTAGATTATCTTCAAAGTCATATGAGTCGTTTGAGCCATATTGGTCAGATTCATTCTGGGACAAGCACAAATGATGAAAATAAGGCTAGGGTTGAAATCCTGTTTGAAGATGAATTAGCTTTGTGGCTTTATAGACATTGGAGTTTAAAAGAAGCTATGGAGACGAGTATGGTAACTGCATCCAAATTCAAACTCTTTACTGAAGGAGGGCAAAGACGTATGTATGAATTTCTTGTACAGTTGGGGTAGGTAAATTCGATTATTAGAAACTACCTACTATCTAGTATATTCATGATAAACATTTTTAATAAATGTTCGCTTTTCAATCAATATCTCTAGATAATATTTTAAGATGTTTCGCATTCGTAGTATATTTATGGTAACCATTTAACCATTATTATTTTTGTTGTCACTGGCATTAGACATTCCGTAATAGGTTGTAGTCTATAATATCCAATATCTAATCTATGACACTGCATTCTTCAGTCACAGTCCTTATCGACTCTATAGGTAAAACCATGTAATACTAGCGACTTAGTGACTGTCACGTACAATTAAAGTTTGTAGCACAAAACTTGCAGCCAATCGCTAAATCGTAGTAACTGCTTATTTACAGTGTTCATTAACTACTTGTGCAGCTCAGCTAAACGCAATCCTAAATAACTTTAGTGTTGAGCTTCAGAAGGAGGAAGGTTTCTTAAAACCAGAACTAGATTTTTATATACCCACAAAAAATGTGACTCGTATCTGACTACACGAATTTTTACCTTATGAGTTCGGCGTCATAAATAAACGGCCATAAGTTGCTCTTAATGAGTTCCAAGGTGCATGCGTTCTTTCGTTTCTAATATTAATCAGATGTTAATTAGATTCTGCCTATAATTTCTAGTCACTATTGCCTTCCAACGGAATACATTTTTATTACTATTGTAAATTATATGTATATTGGTGTAGAGCTTTAATGAATAAATAACTGAAAAAATATTTCTTCACTCCTTTCATCTTTTTTATATGCACAGATCTGAATTTTTTCGGTTTTTCATTTTGACATTTTTTTAAGATTGCCAAGACGTGAATGTGCGCAGTTATATTCCTCCATGAACAGTAGCTTGCGTGGTAGTTTAAATGCACAATTTTTACAATATGGTGAAAAATATGGGTAAGTTGTTTCGTATCGTATTTTTCTTTTTGCTTATTTTATTAGTGTCTTGATAACTTTAAATGCAAAATGCTACTTCAGGACTAGTCTTCATCATCGCCTAGATTAGTTATAGGGAGTGAGGCAGTTAAGCGTGTTGACCACTTCACTTGTTTTGAAGGCTTTAGCCCTGGTAAATACTAGGAAAACATGAATAATCGGTCGAAGAGGTCGTAAACCTTCATCGACTGAGGTGGTTGGGGCACGTGATGCCTATGCCCGACCACCGTCTACCTCGACGAGCAACGCTGTCTGGTGTGGGGGTAGTCTGGAAGAAAGCTAGGGGCAGCCAAACCAAGACATGGCATCAGCCCATGAAGTCATTGACAGTTGGGCTGAGCCATTTTAAGAGGTGCAGACTACCTGGTTGGGGTCCGCGTGATGATCGTCACAAATGGTTATAGACTAGGTGATATGGCTGAAAATTGTTCACAATCACGCAGGTACATCCACTCCTTGTCTTCCTCCAAATTTTAAGTTTCTGAAACTATCATAATTTTCTTTTTTCTGAATCATCTTTTCTTAAATTTCATCTCCGATCTCTATTCCTTTCCATTAATACCAATTCTGTTACTACCTCCCCTACTCTGGGATTTGATCCGACAATTTAATCTCTATCTGCTAATTTGGGTATGACAATTTGAGCTGATGTACACATGTACCAAGTTCTACGTTGTAACTGACTGACTGACTATGCCCGACCATTTCTTGCCTTGTCGCACGATGTTGACTGTGTTAGGAGTAGGATGAAAGTAAAGTAGGGGCCGGCCAAACCAAGACTCCATGAAGTATTCGTCTGTTGGTCTAAGCCATATCGGTATACGCAAATAATTTGGTTGGGGGTCTGTGTGATAATCGTAATCAGTGACTGGAAACAGTGCGTGACATGACTCAGAATCGGTTATACGAGCAAGTGTTTTCACTCCGTATGTTCTTCTCGATCCTAAGTCTCATTATTCTCTACTACTTAAAGTGTGCTTCAATCCTTACTGTTGAATTATACTGTTGCGTAAATTTGATTTCATCGTTCTATTGTGGTATGGCAACTTGAACCTGCACACGTCCTACGTTGTTTATGACTAACTGAGCTACATGAATTAATTGCCATTTTCTCACTTCACTACCTAATAGAAATTCTACAGATTACAAATTTTCTATTTTATGTTTCCATGCGCTAGTTGAATACAGATGAATACAGTTGAACATCTTGACATATTTGTGTCCAGTGCCCCTGATTGTGTCAGTTTCTGTCAGTTGTTTCAATAATAGTATGCGAGTTGTTATTGCGCTTCATACTTCGTCTTTATTTGTTCAGTAAGAAGTAGAAAAAGGAAGTCAATCATTGACAACGCAGAACCTGGCACTTATGTTCATAGGTCCAAGTCACCTTACCATATTATCGCGACGAGATCAAATTTACATGAATATCATGATAACAGAATACAACAGGAGGGAATAAAGGAAAGACGTATCCTTAAAAATGGTGGAATTTGAGATTTAGATGATAAAGGTGAATATATTTGTGCCACTGTGACCGATTCAGAGCCATGCCACCCAGTATCCACCCACTGATCACGGTTTACACCCGAACCCCAATCTGGTAATCTATACATACCAACATGATTCTGATCAATAATAGGAGACCTAATGGACTGATGTCATTTTTCGGTTTGACTGCCCTTATCTTTTTTCTATCCTACAGTTTATGTGTCAAACGTTTTAACCACCAGACCACCACCATCTCTCCACCGTTTAAGTGACCTACTTAATGATATTTTATCAACAATACGTATCTGCTTAAACATGTTACTTACACTGCACTTTTTTCTCTACAGCCTTTCACGAACAGACATATTTCTACCGTCTTTCATCGTTCATTTGGGCTATCGAACACCTATGTCTGCAGTTGATGCTGTATTTCTAACCATATCTGCTTTAGAGTGTTATGTGAGTTCTATACTGAAGTATTTGTTAAGAAAAATATTTTTAATACTTGTGTCTTCCAATGCATTGTTGATATTTCGTTTATTAAAAGTATTATTATAATTATTAATGAAATCTTTGTTAAATTATGCATTTTCTATTTTAAGTACGGATTTTTGCTTATTCGAAAAAGGTAGTCAGTAAGAGGTTCGCCGTAAATGTGGTGTGTATCTGTACAGGTTGTATTATTTGACAATCCCATATATGTTCATGTGTTCAGCCAATAACTACACCTGTTAAATGACAGTCGTTGATAGAACTTATCCTCTTCGAGGTTTGGTTTATGTATCTGAGTTACTAGGTTTCAATAATTGTGATTAATGACCTAAGTCAGCAGGCAAACAGTCAAGCGTACATTTCGGGCTAATCAAAAGTCGTTAAACCGAATCATGAAGTCACTGACATTGTCTAGGTCTGATGATGGTAGATAAGTTATCACTAAGTATTTTGGCTAACATAAATAAACCGGCTTTATCGGTTACTGACTAGTAAGTTTATTTAACTGTTTGTTCTATTCGACGGTTTGTTTTACTCATTTTTAAAATATTTGGAGCCCTCAGAGGATTTTGTAAACGTATCACTGAACCATTAGCTTTATACTTACTGTTATTCCATTTTTGCTTCTCCAGAACAGTGGTAGTCCAGTGGATAATTTCCAAATGGCATTAGAGACAGTTGCTTGGTAAGTACTGATTTAACATTTTCACTTTCGGTTGAGGCACTTTTGCGCTAAGTTATTCGTCAATTATAAGGTTATCAGGAAATTAGCTATTGTCATCATCCACTTTTGGTCTGATCCCTCCTCCCTTAAATCGTGAGCTTTAAATTATTCCTGAACCATATTCTATATGTTCACTCTCCTTGTTACTATTATTATTTTTATTTTTATTGAAGTAATTTCTACTAATATGGTGTTACTCTTGCGGTGCCATAGGGGTGTGGTACTTGAACCGATGCACACATGTGCCAGTTTCTATGTTGATCATATACCACCTACTTCACAAATCATTTCCAGTTTAAAATAAATATTATGGCTGTCTGGTTACTAGTCAATAGTCTAAGTTAGGAAGTTTAAACAATATAACGATTGTGTCCTTTTTATTTTCTGTTCAGGTCACTGGTTTAGATACATTCACCTTTTTGTCGTTGGATTTATTCTCTTCAAAACTACTCTTCGGAGATTAATTTATCTTACTGGCGCTGATATTATAATTTTCTCACATCTTTCCTGTTCATTTTGTCACTTTTTCTCTATGCTGGTGTTATATGTTAACTTCGAGTAATACACATCTGTATCAGGCTTCATGATAATTGTGACTAAACTTTTATAAAACGATTGAGTGTTGGGTTAAAACATTAAACAGTTAACTATCTCTACAAACTCCCCTAATTGTAATTAAAACATGTTATTAGTTTAGATAAAATTCATTATAATAAAGTCTCAGCATACAACGAGTAAGATGGAAACAAAATGATTTTAGTAAATTTCTGTCGAATAATAGATCTTATTGGATAAGTCATATGAGTTGCAATATTTCTATCATATAAAGTTCGATTGATATTTGTTAAATATTGAAACGAAACATTAGTTTGTACGAATTCTCTTAAGGAAAATTTCATATTAATTAAAATTTAAGGAGTATATTAGGTGCTATAAATGTTGGGATTAAAATAGCCTACTCCATACTACTACTGTATACTTTTTATCACTTTAATTTTTGATCGAAAATATTACATTTGATAGAAACTCTTAGCTATTTAGTTGTTAGGTAAATCATCTTCTGACCTCATCGTTCGATATATTCACCACTGCATATACTAAATACATGCTCACAGTACACTTATTTCTATTTCTTAAAATTTCAGCTGGAATTTACCATCATTAGATCAAGAAATAAAACAAGCAGAGATCCATCTTCAAAGTTTAGCTACCCAAGTTCGTAATCTTTTAGACACAGATGATGTAGTCGCATTCGGTCCATTTTTGTATGTGTATATCAGAGAAGTAAGATTAACATATTTTTATTTGCTATTCGTTCATCTTTTCATTATTTATATACAATACGAGACTTGAAATTATATGATTAATTGTTTATTTATTTCTGTATGGTATAAAATTTCCGTTAGGATGCGAAGTTTACGTAGTAGTTCATAATTTAAAATCAACAGATTTCAAAGAAACACTTAGAATAGTAAAGTCAGCATTGAACAAACTAGTGTAATTTTCATGCACCTTCAAGTCTTTCTGACGGTGTTTCAGCTCATTTACGTATGACGGACGCTATAGAAAATGGTGCTAATAACTTATGTCTATGTATTCAAAAAGTATGTAGTATACTTTCTCCTTATGTAGTTCCATAAAACTTGATAATCTATTTACCCGATTTTTCACACCTCTCTTATCTATTCTTCACTACTTATATATTGGAACATCTTTTTGCATATAACCGTTAAAATTGTTTATTTACACATTTACGTACTTTCAATAATGATAATAATAAATGTTGGTATTTTAACAGGCTTGTTTTCCTTAGTTTCACCATACTCCCTGCGTATAGATATCTATTCGGGACATTATTATTCAATTCGCTATTAAACTTAATGCTTCTATTATATCTGCTATCCCATTGTCAGTATTTAATTTCTACTTTTACGTATTATAATTATCAATTATGATATCACGAATTGATCTGAATCAGACAACCATTGGTCACCTGGAAGCACTGGACAGCTGTTTCGTTCTAGTATGGAACTCCTCAGCAGTGCGCATCCACGACCCCATCGGGGATCGAACCCAAGACCCTCTGGCTCCGCGGCGAACGCTTTATGATTGGACCACTGAGTCGGCTCTTAACGGTTAATATTTCCAATTAGTTATATAATCCATCTGTTTAATTGTTATCATTCACTCCTAAATTTCCTTGGTTAATTTAGCCTAACGAACAATCAAACTGAAGACAGTATTGTTCTCCTTAATATGTTGTTTTATAACGTGTAATATAAAATGATATTGAAAATCATACTAAACTATGGCATCACTTTCTAATTAATAGCAGCTTTTTTAGGTTTGTTTATCGTAATACGAAGTATATCACATTACGTGTGTTTCGTATTGGACCATTTATAGCATGTCCTTCAGCTAAACATCAAGTCATTAAAATATTTAATTCCATAAAGTACTATTCAGTATATTTCTACCCACTCAATGTAACATATCTACCCTACCCTAGACCCCATCTTCAGTCCAGGTCGGGCTATGTTTACAAATATCCTATCAAGCTGTGTATTATATTAGTATGTTACTGTTTTATAGAGCTCTTTGGTTACATGTGCATTGAGAAATAACCAGTCCTTAGCAATTTTATCAAAGTACATTCTTATGGCAAAAGCATCAATGAGAGCTAAATTGGTAAGTTTTCTGACGTCAAAATATTCCAAATGTTCTTTCTTAAGGGCCATGGCAGAAGAGTAGTTCAAATGCCTTTAATCGTATGTGTAGACAGTAAAACAGATGATAATTATGTCTCAATTTTGGGAATTCCACCAATTCACGGAGACGATGATCGAAAGTAAGTTGTTTTATTTTCTGCTAATGTTTTGACAGTTTATTTGGTCAAGCTTTCGAAGCTGCTATAAGTCGCACTAAAGCACGCGCTGAGTTTAAATATTTCAGTACAAACTGTAAGTTTATGCAATTAAATTTTGTGTTATAGATCTCTTTAGGTATTGAACTTCATCGAGAAGATTTGTTGAAACTATTTGAAGCACTATCATCTTTGCTAGCATAGTTTTATTCTTATTCCTCAATTAGTCATTAGTGTTTTTTTGTTATCATGTTGTATTTTGTAAAGGCGTAGTCGAAAAATTCAACCTAACTATTTTTGTAACGTTTATTTTTTTCTATGTTACTTGCTACTTTCTCCATCTTTTATTGAGTTGTACATACATGTCCATTGTTTCTAACTGCATGCATTTATTATAAAGTACCTATTCACTCCTATTAGCTGGTTTCATAGTAGCGTATATAGTATCCGCATGCAATTGTAACTATCATTCGTTCTATTCGTTTTAACTACTGAATATTAGCAGGCACTATATATCTTAAATGCGCACCACCACGTAGCTACGTTTCTTGAGGACGTAGAATAAGAAACATGAGAGAAAAAATTTTAATTAGTCAACCGTTTCATTTCCGATAGACAATTTCACTTGAGGATGAAGCTTATTTTAGCTTTTTTCAGTAATTAGGCCGTCGATTCTTAAATGTATTCAGTAGAATTTAATGATTTCCGGTCCTTGTTTACTACAAAACCAAGGTAAGATAAACGTGTGATGTAGTTTACTGAATTGAGTCATTTAGAGGACTTCACTTCTTTAAGTGAATATATTTCAAGTGTAGAGAAATAAATGCATCTTATTTATTTTCTTAGTCCTACTAGTAGTAGGGTGCGTAAGCAATATGTGGGTACTCTATTTAAAAGCAAACCTTTATGGGTTCGGCGATTATTGTAAATAATGAGAAAACAATACCTAGGTTGTTATCTTAAGTTGATTAATAGGGGTTTCTTCGCATTCATTTAAACCTAACAAATGCAGAACCAACAACTTAGGAGGCTTTCTGAGCGTCATCGTAACATTTCGAATCAATGTAACAGCTGGATTAGATCGATGTAATGCAGAAAGGTGATTGATAGGATATCTACTAAGAGTTGGATACATCTTTGTTTTACAAAAATCACCACCAGTACCTCATAGTGCATATAAAAGTTGGTCTTTTAATTGAGGAATAAATTGGAACAGGTGAGTGCCCATTGATATATATGTTCCAGAGTTTTGACAACCCCGTTTATGTTGATAATCCGTAATCTGTTCGTTTATATACTAAATGTTATTACATTTGCTACAGTATTTAGGCACTATATTGCATGTATTAATTGTCTACCAAACGTATAATGAATTATTTTCAAGCGTTTATATCCCCCTTACCAAGTTTAGCTCACTATGAATTAAGTCACTATCTGATAAATCTTTTTGTCAATCACTTGCCCATAAATATAATTAGTATTTCATATTTTGCTTGTAACTAAATTTTATCTCAAAGTAATGTACCCAGAACATATACCAATATAGACTAGTCACTAGCTATTCTGGATGTCAATAACTAGAAATTATGTAGGTCACACTATTAATAACCTTCAGTACTGTGCACAACAATGCGCATTCTTCCTCAAAGTTCGAGGAAAAGTTATGACGACGAGGATATAATAATTATTTGGTGTAATAATAGGTGTCTGGTAACGCCATAAGTGCGAAGTGTCTTTATATAACAAATTAAACAGAAGAATTTCTTGACGCTAAAAAAAACATGTAAGGGTCAATATGAATCAAAAGTTAGTGTTGCTCTGGGATATTTGACACGGCATTGTCTTCACTACAGAATCTCTAGTGGTACAAACGCATGGAGATTCACATGCGTAATCAGAACGTTTATCAAAGTAACTTTTCTATTTATGAACACTAAAATGTTGTTAGGATATTAGACATTGTTTATTCGTTGGATTAATTATGTATGTTGGATGCTTGTAACCGTTTAACTTTCGAATTTGCATTCGTTAGTTGTTACAATAAACATTCCACATACTCTTCGTTCTGACTTCTAGTGTTTCTGCCGTGTCTATGTTAGTCAATGGAATAACGAAACATATTAGAAGACTATATCATTCTGACCACGTAAACTATTCATAACTGTAGTATTCCATCTACGCACACGCTTCCGCACCACTCACTAAAACCACTTACAGTAGACCGTCTTTCAACGTTCGTTAGGAAACATTTCACTTTAGAGAAACTTAACGTAGAAGAATTAGGATTTCAAGTGATAGGATCATCTGGATACTCAACTAAGGCGTTTTTTATGGAAGTCGCCATGTCACACAGGGAAAGGGAGAAGGACAGCACCCTAAAGTACACCAACTTTTGCTAGTAGAATAAGGCACTTTCCTTTATACACAGTATACCGTTCTCTTTCAGACAAATGAGAATACAATCATCTGACTACCCAGCTTTCTGTGTTAATATTATCAATTGTGCTTAGTAATATGAGTCTAGGGATAGAATATTAGGCGAAAGTGTAGTAGGAAAACGTGTACTGGCTGTAAAGGCACTTAATATTAGTGGTGCAGGTATCTATAATAAATAATATCCAATTATTTGTGACGACCTAATATTACTTAGTTGACTTCTTAATATCCGCTTCACTCTGTTTCTGCTTCGGCTATTAATATGCGTTTATTATGCAAATAGTGTAGTGTAACAACTAAAATAAACGTTATTACAGCTATGCAAATTATGCTGAAGGTCTACATATTAGCTGACTGCAATGGATGCGTGTTCTCAGTGTATATACAGAAACCAGGCCACGCAGTCAGCCGATTAGGAACTTAACATTAATACAAAACAAGGGAGATAATGGTAGTGAATGGGAGTAATTCGTATACAACTAATTAACTGTAGTTCTGTTATGACGATGATGAAAAGAAGGACGGAGGTGGATGATGGTGATTTTGGTTGGTGGACGCGAATACCAATTAGATGCGTGCCTAGTTGAGAATGCTCGATTGACCTAAGCCCATTCACCCCCCTAGGCCGACAATAGGACAACCACAAGTGAGAGAACCGAGAACTGATGACCGGAGAACTGGGAACTAGACCAAGGTCCAAGGTTCTATTATATTTTAATCATGCATTTATATATACATAAAATCAGACCACACAGTAAGCCAATCGGAAATCTAACATTGATACAGAACAAAAGAAATAGTGGTAGTAAATGGGGAGAACTTGTACACAATTAGGTAGACGTAGTTCGTAATAATAAACAATACACAAAGAATCAATACACTAAGCGAGAGAACCGGGCAAGGGGAACGTAACAGTCATAGAAATAAAATGTTACACTGTCCACAGTTATAATAAATGAAATAATGTTATAAATCACAGTTCCCGAAGATAGCCAAATCTTCATTAGGTGCCCGGCATATCAAGTTCATAAATAGGAGATGGTATACTAACGGTAGATATTCTAAACGGTGAATAGGTTATGAGGGACAAAACGATAGTAGGAAAAAAAATGCTTACGTTACACAACTAAAATAATTAAAATAGCCTACACAGACATAGTTCTGGAAGCTAGTTACTCTTCTTCAGTCGCCCATCATAAACAGTTAATTAGGTGCAAGTATAGTGTTGAATAACCACGACAAGTGATTATGTTTATGAAAATATGACAATTGTGTGACTGGTCATTAAAAGAAATAGCCAGTCGACAGTCAGTATTTAAATGATCAGGCTGAGTTAAAGTGATTGCTTGGTGGACAGATGCTTAGTTAAATATTCATTGGTAAGTTTAGTTATGCAAGTTAATGCACAATAAGAATTTAGTCAAAATTTAGACACTTGTGACCACGCAATCGGTACATTTTAGTGACTAAAATACGTGCTGGACGCGTAATCATGGCCTACCACTGAAGATAAGTGGAATACTTCTTAACAAGAAGTTATAAATTGCCTTTATATGACTGAAAAATGTATGAAGTTGAGTGTCTAGTCCATAAGTCGTAGAAAGTATTATCCATAAGTCTATTCAGTCCATATGTCTAGTTACACAGCCACACTATTTTTAAATAACATTCTTCCTTGAAAACGTAATCGTATAAGAGTGTATATAGGTTCATAACAGGCCTCGCATACCTAACATATTGTTGGTATGTACCCTGGAAATCGGACTGACAATGTGCTGTGCTACTGTCCCTTATGAACAGCCACAATAGCTCTAACCACGTACTAGGCTAGGTGCGATTTTCAGTCATCACGAGAGTAGATGTTGTAGTTCTACTATTTGGTGCATGCACGAATACATAAACGCCAAAACACGTTATTAGGATATATAAGTAAAAAATATAAATTTATATCTGCAATGTTAAATGATAATTAGTGTCACAACGTTAGAAATGTTGATCGGTTGGGCGGGACATCTACTGAGGTGTGCCCAGTTGATAATGCGCGTTTGCCCTATGCCCACTCGGTCCCAAGCCATAGATAGAAGAACAAACCGATAGACCAACCAAGACAGGATTAGGATCAGACTCAGATTCATATTATATTTCACACATTCCTTTATATATACAAAACAATCGTAGTGATTATTCATCAAATTGAAATTATTAACAACTACAATTAAATGTCAAACGTGCTCACATAAAATTGATGAAAGTTTAAAAATCATGTTAACAAATAGATACAACTTGATGAAGTGAACAATTGTATTTCTGGGGATTTCGAATCCTTAACAATTATGTAGACGTAGATATTGCTGCTAGCACCCACTTCAAAGCCCCCACGCATTACTAAACGTAGATAGATTTACGGATAAGGAGCATATATTTGAACGGCGTGATAATTTTGCAAACATCTTAAATTCGTCACCTTTCTCCTCTTTGAATCAGTTAGCAAAAACTTGAACGAGGGTGGGTAACATTTCATGCAACAAAACGTAGGAGAGATAATACAGTACTTCTACCGATAATATACTAACATTAAATATTTTAAAGGTAGGAACACAGTAGTTCTAACGTAACGACGGCAGGAATTTGATGTCTGCATTGCACACAACTCATAATTGAAATAGCCTTCTTAGCATAGTTTTAATATTCGTCATTCTTCCTTAGTGGCCCAACATAACACTGTAACTTTGATAACACTTTTGCAATTGACAACAGAATTGATTAGTTTGTGTTATTTTTATGACTCATACTTGATAGCTTGACTAGTCGCTGGCAGTTTTAATACTCGAACGCCGTGAATCCTCCTTATCGCAAATTAAGAAGACAGGAAATGGGTAGACAGAAGTCCTTTTTCCGGTAGGATAGGGAGTGAGTTATGTACAAAACATTAGTAAATTCATAGTTTTCTGAAACAATAGAATCATTATTATAATCCATCTAATCTAAACCCAGAAGTTGCAGCTATTACCTAATCAGGAAATGTCACGTTGAAATTCTGAAAGGTTCTGTCGATTGGTGACTGGATGGAATGTCTCCGGCTCTCTCAAAGGTTCTGGATGATTCATTCAGGTTTTTGGGAGCCTTTCTGACAGTTATATCAACAAGACTGAACTTGCTATGCAACAATTCGACGTACAGAAATCCACCGTAAATTTCACATAATGCTTTTGCCGTATGTAATGATTTGCGCCTAAGATTTTTCTGAGTACTGATAAACACTTTTAATTCGACCTAGAATTTCGCACACCATCAGTCAAATACTTAACGTTACAGTATTTTCAATTAGCACTTAGTATTTTGAGTTTCAGGCACGAAAAAACAGTGAAAACACGACCGGTAGCAGGGGAATTGTCTTGTATTAATTAGCAATGGAAACACAAGCGTCACACAGGTTTCAGGAATATATCCCATTATGACCGAATGTAACTTTCTCAAATATCAATAAGCGTAGACAGTGAACCTAGAGAAGGTCGAATGATAATGCATAATAAAGGGTAAATAGCTTGATAAAAATAAAAAAAGAATCAAGGTTTAAACCCGAATAGCTATTTATTTTAGTTGGATTTGTGTTTTATTGTCTTAAATTACAAGATTAAAGTTAAAATAACTTTCCCCTATGCCCTACCAAACAAAACGGGATGTTGTTTAATCGGATTGGGGTCAATCGTTGTCCGGCATTGGCCTTAGAATTGATTGGGCGGATCATTTATGTTACCTCTAGGAGTCGATATCGTCTAAAAATATACATTTATCTATTGTTAATATAGTTTGATGTACTGCTTTAGACTTTATATATTCCTGTTGTTTGTAGTGAAATTATAGATTTCATCGTAACGGCGTGTGTTTTATTCCAACTGGCTGGTTGGAAATAATACAGTTAAGGTCAATTGTGGTTGGAGATTCACTTTGTGTTCGCAAAAGCTCCACTATCAGCTCAGTCCTAACAAATTAGAGCGGTAGGATTACCCTATGAAAATTGGGCAAAACTATAGAACAGGGACGAACCAATCAGATGGAGACTCCCTATCTCAAGGTCATTGCACACAGTTTAGTTGACAATGTTGACGATTCATCGCATGCTTTATAATTTTCAGGAGAACGTTATTGTTAGCTATATGCAGAAGAAAGGTTTACTCCGTAGGACATGTTTATGTGACTGTGGCGAGTCTATGCACATGGAGAAATGCTTAGAGAAGAGGGACAAACTAATATTTAGTTTCCACAAACTTTGGATCAAGAAATCTCTCAGATCTGGCTTGCTTTTTACACGTTCCAAAATCTCTCTGCAGCAAATAATGGTGCTTGTATTGCAGTGGTTACTTGTGACACTTGTAACTGCTGCCGCAGCCATGGATGATGTTACCGGAGTTACATTTGTGCAGTGGTGTCATTACTGCAGAGATGTATGCTCCAAGATATTAATGAGAACAAGAATGCCAATAGGAGGCGTTGGTAAAATAGTCGAAATCGATGAGGTGGTTCTTAAAAAGTGGAAATATAACCGGGGTCGCAGCATAAATACAGTGTGAGTAGGTAGCTTTTATATTAAAACCTACATTAAAATATCTGTAGATATTCGGTATTTGTGATCGATATCGTTGCGAAGGACACTTTGGAGGAATTTCTAACTGGAAGAAATCTACTTTAATTCCGATTATTCGGAAGTATGTAGACAGAGGGACAACGATTTACACGGATGATTTTAAGTCATACAGTATTTTTATCAAGACTTGGATGTCGTGGTTCATAGCCAAAAATTTGCGGATCCCTCTATAGGGATTCACACAAACAACATAGAAGCCATGTGGTCCAGATTGAAGAATTATCTTCACAAATATAAAGGAACTCGTGGAAAAATGCTATATAGCTACATGGACGTGGATTTATATAGAAGTTACTTTGATTTTAAATGTTTATATCCCTTAGATAATTTTAAAACATCTATTAATCATACCAAATTATTGTACACATTTAATTGATATTCATTTTAAGGGGTTTTTTCTAATAATAATATCATTCCATTTTAAGTCAATTTCCCATTGGTCAATTTGTTATAAACTAAACTCAAGGTCGTCCCTGTTGTTAGTCCTGCTGAAAATTTCCATTAAAAGTTGAAAACAAAAGTAATGATAACAAAAGTCAAGTATTAGTAAAGTTGGAATGTGACTGGCAAGGGCAATTCAGGACGCGCGTCTTGTCCTATTTGGGACTCATTGGCTGGGTGTACCTGCATTCCAATGTTGATGTTTACAGTGAGTCCAGCCGATGAGTCCCAAATAGGACAAAACGCGCATTCTGTATTACATTTGCCAGTCACAATCCAACTTAAATAATATTTGTGAATAACCGCAATATAGGGGCAATCCTCTTAGGATGCACATGTAGCTACAAGGACTGACCAGCTTCAGTATATAACAAATTAACGGAAATATACAAATTCGTCCTACAAAAACTAAGTTAAGAAGGTCAAAATATACTTCAAAACCGGAAACTAATAGATCCAATAAAGACTCGATAGCTCACTGCGTACGCGGAAACAAAGCAAACATTATTTAATCGAGTGCTTGATAACATATAAGTGACATTCATCTTCTAATAGTCGCTGTCCTCTGTTGTACGGTGACTTTGACGCCACGTACTGAAAGTGTTATACAACAATCTTATATATATCATATAAGTATTAATTACGAAATAGGTTCCAAGTACATTATTAGTACTGGTTTATTTACGGAAGATGAAAAGGCATTACAGATCATAATAATATAAATGCATACTCAGAATATACTAGAAATCATCCATAAAGACATCTCTGTACAATGTTAACCGAATACAGTTAAAACGAATTTACTAGGATTGATAATGCTTCGCCACTTGGGTCAACTCATATTGAAATATTAGGTGATTAATTCTTAATCTATTGGTCAAAACAAACTAATGAAAACCATAACAGCTCACTCATTGTGCATCAACTACAACACACAGTAGTACGTATAAAGATGAGTAAACAAGTGGACATGTGTCACTGACAGAAATTTTGGCCTAACTCTGAATTTGGAATGGGGCATGAGGATATATTTTGCACTCTATACACTCTGGCATTCAATTTAAAAAGGAATTCATGTTGAATTTTATCTTCGTAGTAACTAATAACGTGAATCCTTTCTAATAGTAATGGATTACTCATAGTTTGCAAATTGTAGTGTCCTAACTTAATAAACTACCAACTAAAATGTAATTGTAGCTTTACATTGTCTCAACCAAAAGCTATAGAAAGCATTGTTTAAACCAAATCTAGGAATAATACTAAAGAGAGACCAAAATTCTGGTATTACACTGCGACAAAGCAACTCATGCTGGCCAGATTACTGATTTTAGGATGGCTATGTGATTGTAGCTTAATCTCGTTTTAATTCTCAATGTCAATTGCAATTATGCTCTCTGTACGACTTCATAAGTAGGTGATTCAGGGTGTTACGCAGACAACGAAACTTGGTGTATATTCAAATAATTTTATATAAGTGCATCATTTCACGGAAATCAGTACTCTAATTTTCATCGTAATGTTTAGAATACTTAGTGTACTAACCGAAGTCCACCACCAAACGTAGTAACACACAAACCAATTAAAATAAATATCTGGTAGCAGTTTTGAAACCAAATACATGCGACGCTGACTCAGTGCTATAAAGATATATAAAAACGAAATGTGAAGTAGATCCAGCTTATTTATGTACTCAGACAAACTAGAAAGACTTGTGGTAACTGAATACAAGAGGACACAAAAACAGCTACAGAAACAACATCACTTATATCACGATGAGGTAGTTGAAAGTGATGCAGATGATGAAGGTGACGATAAACATGTCGGGGCTGATGTCTGTAATGATGAGGACGATAAGGATGAAAGTAACTATGCCGTAGATAATGACAACGATGAGATTGATGATGAGCTTGGGGGTAAAAATGGTGATAACGGTGAATATAAGGATGATATTAAAAAGGACGATAAGGATGACGACGTTCATGAGCTGCTTCTACATTTTCATCGGACTCATCCGGCTTAACATTATCATCCCTATCGTATTCAGTATAATCCTCATCCGCGTTGTCATGGCTACCATCCTCGTGCACAACATCCTTAATGAGCACATCACACTCATCGTCATGCGTAATATCCTCACCGTTCTTCTCATCAAGGCAGTCTCCTCAGGATTAATAAGTAACAACAAAAAGTCATCTTTAAACTAACTCCAGTGATTGATACACATTGGGAACTTGATATAAAAGTGTTTGTTACATCCGCTGATTTTCATAAAAAGTGAATGTGATCACTTTCTGTTGCTATATATTCATCCTGAGGAGATTGCCTTGATACAGTATTCATTCAATCTCAATCCTGATCACCATCAACGGGAAGCTATGACCACTTCAAAACCACGTAGTTGCATTAATCATAATCAGCCTGATTTCTTCTAGTATCCACACCAAATCATTTCCTTTTCCCAAAGTGAACCATGCAGAAATTATTAGGTGTTCCGAATCACTAGTGTCAGTAATAAGCAATTGAAATAGCATATAACTAAACATATTGCTCTGGTTGAACAAATTTACCTTCCTCATTATGTTAGTAGAATTGACTCCTACCGCTTCAAAGAATCTTTAATGCGTTTCTACTTATTTAAATAGACTTCGTAATCTCAAAATATTTAGACTGCCTCATCACAGCCAGTAAACCACAACGTGGAACCTGGCAAATATGTACATTACTTCAAATTGTTAAGCCTTAATAAACACAGATAAAATTTTCAGACTAGATCACAAGGTAGTCAAGTTATCAACGGAGTTAATACTAATAGAGAGATGAATTAGGACCAGAAACCATCAATTTTGGAATTACAAATCAGTAAAAATATTATAATGAGTTTGAAATCTTAGAATTTAACGGAGGACCAATACCACTGCAGACGATTTTGGGCAATGTCACCCAGAGTCTTTAGCCACTGGTTGCAATTATTTTACGAACCCTAACTAGAGTCTTTTTACCTATTAACGTGACTTAGCCCAATTTTCAATGATTTCATGAACTGGTACAATGTTTTGATTTGACTATTTCCGATTGGTGCATAAATAACTTCATAACTATGTGAATTGGCAATATAAGACCGTTGTTTCTATATCTAAATCTGGTCACTGAAATACAACGAGTAAACTTCGTTGTACAACGATTTGGTAATAATAATAATGGTAATTTACCACATCCCCTTCTTGCTTTACGTTCTTAAATTACACAGAGCGTAAACGTTAACTGAGGTTAAGATGAAAATACAACAACTGTATAAGTCGTAAAGTTTGTTTAACTTCACTCCATGTGGTTATCCTTCACGCATTCATAATTCTGTCACACGAAGTACTAAAACTAAATGATATCAGTTTAGAGGTACTCAATAAATTAGATGTGGTAAAGAGTTCAAGAGCGAAATTTTCGGAAGTAATAAATTAATTATATTTTTTAATGAGGCTTCTCCATTATGTATAGGTAGCAGTAGAATTTTCAACAGCCACACCAGTCGATCACAGTCACAATGTTCAGACACCGACAAAACTGGCATCCCAACACATAAAGGTCAGGATTTCATCGAAATAGGAATTTAACAATAGAAAACTTAATTCTTAAAAGATGGGTTAGGTTCTACAAAAGCTAGAATTAGGAATGCCAATTATTCTCTAACTAGCCTAAACACTGGTATCAATTTGATGAGGATGGACCTTGTTAATCGTGGAGATATAAATCTCTTAGTTTATCCAACATTTCGAAAGTGTCGACTGATGGAGCTGCAACGACGTTTAGAATAGAGGGTTCCACGCATTGACTATTCTTTGGGATAGTTTGCGACAAATTGTCTTATGGATTTTCCTAAGTGTCCTCGTTAATCTTCCATCCTGGAAGACAAGAAACAGTATGGGAGGTCCAGAGTAAGTATTTTGAGGGCTTTATCGATCTCACAAAACAGCTATTTAACACATAAACGTACAAACATCAAGATACGTGGAAAATATGTTGGCATTCAGATCAATCAAACACCTTGAACGGCGTTTTGAGAAGATTAAAATGAACTAAGTAGGTGATAGGTTAAAGAACCGCAACCAAAATAGTTCAGACGTAGAGGAAAGGTGGCTTACATTCCGCTTCAAGTGAATGTCTGTAAGTAGTCGCTGAAATTAGTGACGGAAACCTGAGATATATTTCCAGCCTACAATCGAATCAATGCAGAGTTAAACGAAGATGCCCAAAAAATTTGATCAACGTAGGGTCGCATACTACAGCGCAATGTTTAGTGTATTATGCTAGTTATGCAGAAAAACTAACTGGCCGATGTTACTTCATAAGTATCTGGTCTGTAACTGGTGGCGTGGCAATGATGTTTGAATACAATTGTATTATTATTACTGGAATAACACAACCGCAAATATACTGTCAGTCTAAAGGTATATTTTGAAATCATACGAAGTAACTTAATTATCACAAGGTTTATTATGGAAACATATAATGATGATAATTTAAAACAATTGTGTTAGAAAACCATGGGTATGTACCAAAATCAAAATCTTTTGAGCGGCGTATGTGTAGAAGAGAAGAAAAACAAATAACCTGATTACCTCCGACTTTTTTAAATATCGCAATGTTCCACTGAACTTAAAAGTCTATATACAGTGGAAACCATCAAAACACTAAGTAGTATTATTCAAAATACACCATGTCTCCGCTCACGTCACTAAAGATCGATCACTTAATCGATGCTTTCGAAGTGCTTCACGTACAAGCCTTGCAATTTGGAAACCACTGTTTTTCATGGCGATTCATTAAGTGCATTTCACAGCAACCGGAACACTGTGTCAGAAGTTGTGACATCTGACAGACTCATCGTAGGGGGGCATCAAAGGAAAAACGTTTTCGGAAACCAGCGTAAAGTTCAACACGGCTACGACTGCCGACCTGTTATCTTTACCACTAAAGGTGTGTATAAATGACAGTTATTCTACCGATTCTTCATATGAGAGGAAATCTTATAATGGCATACTATTCAGCAGAAAATATTATATTGTAATGCTTTCAAATAATGAAAAAAATAGTAGGTTAATATTATGGTGTTGCAATGCGTATCCCAACGTATTTCTGACAACCATCAGTCGAACAGATCAAACGAGTAGATCATATGAAGCTGAGCATGCCAACGTAAACACAATACAAACCAGAAACTTGAGGTTGAGTAAAACAACATTCAAAAACAACCATCGCTAATATAAATGCAAACAATTTGTTGGGTAACTAATAATTATGGACAAGTAAATTATATTCTCTGGACCAGGAAAAAATTCAAACAATACTGATAAATGCACCTAGTACAAAAAGTAAATAATAAGATTAATCAAAATGTTGTCATGATAAATGATCAACATAATCTGGCAATATGAATACACTTAGTATTTTATTTTTTTTGACCACTTAAACTAGGATCATGTAACCGGCATAGCATAGCATTGTTATTGTTTGTAATAGTGGCACGCACGTCACATTAAATATATATTAGTATTTTCAAGATTACGGTTGGATCCAGCATAAACGGCTGTGAAATTTTCCCAGCTTCTAACCTACGTTCAATAGTTTCAGCTATTTCTATCTAACAGAAACTCTTTGGTAAAGATTTAATTTCACAAACTAATGTTGTGAGTTTGAAAATTTTCTAAGCAAACAATGGTTTTAATACCATATTGATTGTCCATACAGAATAACTGAGTAAAGGGAACTAACAACTTCTCTTTTAAAATTTTGGTCATGTTTGGTTGTTTTGATCGGGAAGTGCAGACAGGTATAACGAGAATATATCAGGTCATAATTTTAGTAAGATAATATGCTATTTTGCTATGACAACGTACTACGTCATTCACTCAGTGTGATGTTTTAACAATAGTTGTTGTGAAAAAAATTTGTGGTTTCAGTGTCATCTGGCTGATAAGGCAATGAAATACGATTTGAAGCCTCTTATAGTAATCCCCAAATGAACGACTTGTGACATGCTGGACAGATAATCAAGTGACCGTTACTGATTCACTAACATAAAAAATATTGAACCAGCTGTGTAAAATATACTACTTCGATTTGGTACAACTAATAAGCAACTGCAGTTTCAGAGGATTACTACTATTTGTTTACAAACTAAATGGTTTTATGATCGGACAACAACCATGAAGATTATTCCCAAACCACAGACGGGAAAACAATATGTTATAGATAAACTAACGCTAAGTTTAACGCTGTAGACAAGAATGTACAAGGTATAAGGTAGTACAATAAGATGCATGCACAAAAAGTACGGACATAATTCTACAACATAGACTTCCAGTGATGAAATAAGTATATTTATGTGAATATTACCAGCCCTAGCGTAAGAAAAGATGAACCCAGTAGTCACTAAATTATGCCCATAGATATGCAATGTGGTTAGCAACTTCATTAAGATATTGATATTTCTCACTTTAATATTAGGGTTAGTCTGTGTGTAACAATGTAAATGTTTTGTTTATGAAAATCAACGTAAGGAATTCAAGGTCGCCGGGCAAATAGATCGAATGAGTTCGGGAGCTGTGTATGATGAGGGGCGGTTCCCTGTACCACCGAAGTTTGATTTCAGACACTTACCACTAAGATCGAAGAAAGTGACAGTCATGTCATTCATTGGAGAATATGATATATTCCTTGGAGAATCTCAGTTCTCGAGTATTTTCTGCTATGCTGGACTTGAAATCCCACTTTTGGTAAATTCGTTCACTTGTGGTTAATTTTTTCAGGATCTTCCTAGGGTATCGTCTGGTTTATTAAAGCCTTATACTGCAGAATTATATCGAAGGTTACTATGACTGTGAAAAGCAGATTATATTTTTGGTTTTCAACTTTCTGGAAATTGAATTACTTTTCAAAGGATATGACAAAAGTCCTCATATCTGGGAAAATTCTGTAAAGAAGTTCGATTACACGGCTTTAAAAATACTGTATTTTTTATTTGTCGTATCACACTTTGTCGTAGTAAGTTCTTATCTCTTACTAAACATAACAGATCACCTGCCTAGGAACTAATTTAAACCCCTGTTTTATTCGTGTGTTCAAGTTGTTGGATAAGATGAGGTTAGTAAATCCTCAAATCTTTAGCTTTTAGATTACTTATGCGTCATCCGATTGATGTTTATACTCGTGACCTCCCATTGCCTCGAGACTGGCTAAACAACGGACGGGCTTCTGTTCCAAGACTCTTGTTTATCTTCAAATTGCAGCCTGCTCAAGCAAGGTTGATAAAAGTTAGCTCACATGTTTTGAACAATTTATTAACCATTTTTGTTTACCTACCTTGGAATTTAAATCTTCAAACATACTCGTGTTATTAACTTTGTACTATTTTTCTGACAGCCATTATTATACTCATCCTAATTATTTAAATACTTTTACTGCTAAATTGTTTTTAAATGGTCAGTACTCTGTAGTTTTGTTTTATGAAGATTGCACTAAATGGAATATCAGGTTTCCCGTTTGCTTTCTTAGCACAAAACTTCTGGTTTGTCTAACATAGTTTTTATGCCGTTGGGCTGAGACCAAGGGTTTTGCTAGCTATTAATGGGGCATAGCTTGACTTTGCATCTGTTAAACATCAGGAAGTTAACTAGTATTAATCAGGCTACTTAGGTTTATGCAAATATGTCCTGGTAATTTTTGGGTGAAGTTTTATTGCGTTAATGATTTGCTTCATTATCTGTCCTTTTCACCAGACATTACGTTCTAAGCTGTCGATTGTTGAACACCCCAATTAGCCCAATTTGTCTACTTTCACTATTCATTCCTGTTTACCAACAACCAGAGTATGGCTACTTTTGGCTTGTTGACCATTGTTAGTTAAAAACAATTCTAGATTTCGTTGCGTGTAAATTTGTAGGAGCCGATCTTCAACGTATTTTCTAATGATACTCAAATGGTCAGTCCATTGAGATTAGTGCAGCTTACCGAGTAAAAGGAATGTCACTGCGATTAATAAACACTGCGGTTAGAGTAAAGCTAACCAGAAATTTTTAAAATGCTACTTGAAGTGTGATTAAATATGTAAGTGTATCATTTAGCATAACTACAACTCATTAAATTGACTAATATTTTCAATCTATTGAATCACGTAATCCGTGTTTTTATAACTGATGTATATTTGATTGTTTAGATATGAAATTCTGCTTTTTTCTAAAATATCAATATAATCATTGATATAGGATAGTAGTTCACTTTCGTGCCAAATAGTCTGGACCTTAGTTTTTTAATATCATGTCCCGTCAATCATCATTGGAGACAATCAACATAAAACTGCAGCTACATTATTAGCACATGTATAAACATGTATGCACTAATATATGCACCATAATGACAGAAGTCGTCACGTACTATTTGTTTAGACTTTGTCAAGAGTTCTGAATTTCTCAATCTTTACTCTATAGTTCGTGATTTTCGACTGCATGGACCAAGTCGGTCGCAATAGCACAGTTCTTTTGTAGCTCTGAGTTTGTTGCCATATTTTAATCTTGATCTTTTCGCCTATATTTCCTATGTCTTAGAACTGGAAGCTTGTGCGACAGTTGGAGCAGAATATTGTTACTCAAATATTTAATACATTTTACGAAACGGGTCTTATCAGCAAGTGAGCGTATTTTATATTTCACGTTGGATATATATATATATATATATATATCTTCAATATGTCTGTTAGTGGTCTCTAAATGTTCTTAGGAATTTACCGACAGATTTTATCGTCAAACTTGAAACAAGCCTGTTTTTAGTCACCATCCCACCTTATCAAACGTGGTTCTTTAATGTAGGCATTCATCCATAAACAACATAGGACCTAGAACAACTATACATCAACCCAAGTTCCCCGACATCAGCACTAGAGTGGGGGCTAAAATTATTAAGAATATAGCAGTAGTAAGAGAAATTTTGCATTGAGGAGATTACAACGCATGTGCCAGGTTCTATGCTGATCATTCTACATACTAAGCTTCTAAAACCTTAGAATGTTTCCTGGTCGAATTCATCTTCATAGTCATATGTGCTTCATGAGATCGGAGATGATGCATTATATCATTTACTGCCTGGTAGATGCTGTTTTTGAATTAGATAAAAGTACCATTCACTACTTTTTATATTAATGTATGTTCCGCCAACACTTTTCACCTTATTGTTATGTATTGAAAAAAATAAATAAATACTCTGTGTGGCCTTAATTACTGCTAATCAAAATACGGATACGTCAGCCCCACGATTATCAACCCCCAAAGCCAGAATAGAGAAGACAGCAGCTACGAGCCAACCAGACACAATCAATCCAGTCCAATTGCCGGTCATATTGTATTTTAATTATTCCTTTATATATACACAAATTCAGACCGCACAGCAAAACAAATAGGGATTTCACATTAATACAAAACAGAAGAGGTTGTGGCAGTGAATAGAGGTAACTTGTACACAACTAATTAACTGTAGTCCATAATAAGAGACAATACAATAACAGTAAATATACTAAACGGGAGGACAGAATAAGAGGAACATAACAATAATAAAAATGTAATGTTTACATTACACACGACCAGAATAAATGAATTAGTCCTCTAAAATACAGTCCTAGAAGTTCTTTACTCTTCTTTAGTGGTCCGACATAACATATATATATATATATATATATATATATATATATATATGCTTATGCTCTCAGTTGTTTGTAATTTTGTCTTATGAACATTTCGTGTTAAGGATTTATCAAAATTGTCATTATACTCATTCCAAGTTGCCTCCTTTATTGAATATTTCTATTACTTAGTGCAATGACTTACATAATTGTTTTTCCTACATTCTGTTTTAAACATTTCTTTGCTTTTTTTTATCGGTCTTTTCACAATTATGATACTTAGTGAACATTACTTTTGAATTGTCGCATTAACGTTTTCACCCTTTTCTGCAGTATTTCAGCGAATCAATTATTCATGCTTCCGGGACACAACTTTGTACATGTTCTGTTCGGCAATCAACATATTAAGGAAGAACCTTATCGACGTCCATCTTGCGAGGATATTGCTCAACAATATTTTGAATTCATTCTCAAAAATATTAATCACATTTCAAACATGTCTACTGATAAGATCCCTAATCTTTTTGGGTCGTCTACATTTTTGTCCACTAATTCAAACGATCCGGCTATCGCAGTATCACCACCATCCCCACAAAACTTCCCTGCACCCGACCAACCTGCACAGCACAGTTTGTCTTCTTTCCTACATTTACACGTAGAAAGTATGCTTGATCAAGCAGCTAGTAAAAATTCTTCGTTTGGTCAAACTACAATAGCGTATGAATTACCAACGTGTAAAGCATGGTTTATGGTAAGCTTAGAGGTATTTAACTTTACGTCATATGGCCTTTATACCGAACCTTCTTATGCAGCATTTCCTGAATTCAGTGATTTGTAATGTTGAGCACAAATTCATGAGTTCTTGGGTTGTGTTTAACATAATACTTTAGTTCTAGTGTGTTTATAATGCAGTATACCTGTAGGATTCACCTGACATCGCGTTGAACTCACCGGAATAACGCACCCGAAATCGATCAAGTCAAAAGACTGTCTTGATTGTTCGGAATATTTACATTGGAACAAATATAAATATCTAGTGTGGTTCTACAACAAATAATTATTAATTTACTGGTTACTTACATTCAAGGTGGTTAAGCAACAACAGCAACAACAAACGGTTACAACAATCTACTTTATGCACAAAGCACCCAAAATTAATGCCATACAAAATGGCTGGCCAGACAAATACTGTTCCAACCAATAGAAAACAATGTCTAAAAAGTTCGGACATAACTGACCAATGAAATGCAAGTTACAAATTATGCAATAAACACTCAACTACTCCTGAGTAGTATGACAATTACAACTAAATCCGACAATGCCTTTACACATGAATTCTTTCTGAAATCATACTCTCTATGTCTAATCATTCGTCAGCCAACGGTGTAAATAATACTTTGTTACTTTGGTTCTAATCTTGCTGTGTTGATTCGATGTGGAAATTTGAACTGATGCACATGTATACTGGGTTCTACGTTGTTCATGACTGATTGGTTGTAGGTTAACTAAGCAAATAAGGATTAATTATCGCAATTATTTGAGGATTTAATATGACTCGGAGATTTTTATTGACATTAATTTTATAAAGTACACAAAATGCTTGTTTACATTATTCAGTCTCATTTCTTTGGTGTGCCATTGAGATTTTTGATTGACCGATAAAAGTAGTTTTGAATGCAATTACTTGTTTTTATACAGTCATAGTATCTAATGTTTTACTGCAGATTGTTTTAAAAACTGAAAATGTTTCTTTACAACTGTTTGTTCGTAGTTTCTTTTTTATGTATTGGCAGCAGCGCCTAAGTAACTGAAACAAACTTTCATCTATTAGACTATGGATTAAAACATATTTGTACGCGCTTTTGTTTTATTTAGTGCAGGGAGGTGGTAGTGGTATCTCTAACTTTCAGGCGCACATTGCTATGAATTGTTATTAAGTAATGGAGCTATTTAGTGATGTGTGCGAGTTAAATCTACGAATTGTGTATGTGTGTGTTACTACCTTAACTATGGTATTTGTTTCGACAATTTCTTCTCTCTCTGATAATTGAGATATAGCAACTATAACTGATGTACGCACGCACCAAGTTCTGCGTTGTAACTGACTGATCGACTGACCAACTTTGCGTACGAAAGCCTAGTGATGTTGCAAAGATACTTGCAAATAGTCACATTTAAACTAAAAAATGTTTCCTGTTAACTGTATGTGATGTTATTATCTTGATCTATGAGTTGTATGCAGAAGTTATTGGTTTATTGATTATAGTATTTGTAAAGCCGTTTGTGGACTTGCACTGCTCAGAAGTTCCATCTTGGAACAAATCAGCTATTTAATCCTTTATGGTCACCATTGGTTGTCTGAAGACTGTTAATCTGTGATGTATTTAGTGTAGATTCAAGAATTTCTGTCACACTTAATGATCAATGTGTACTCACTAATATGAAGTCGTGATCATTAAGGTTCAACCATCTCTGTGTGTATGACAGTTACCCACGAATGACTTGGGATGAAGTTACTCAATATATCAAATGTGACTAGAAGTCACTCCTTTTAAAATGACTATAAACAACATAAACTATTACATAGTAGTCCGATACAGTGTACAAAAAATAATCATACAACCTAGAAAAGTAATGAAAAATGTGAAACAGACTTAACAGTCTATGGTTTCATAGCAATCAGTGTCTCAGGACTTGGATTAGTGTTGTACCTTATTATTATCTAGCTATATTGTCTTAAAGTATTTTTCATACTCTTTCTTTTAAATTACTTCCCCGAATTGTTTAAAATCTATTTAAATGTTGTGTCCAATAAATAATTATATTTTCGATAACTTTTTGTCTCCTCATTTTATATTCGCTTAGTGATTCTTGGTTTGTAAATTATATTTTCATTACAGTTTTTACCTTTTATTGATTAATAGTACAATTCGTTGGATATCAGATTATTACCGTGAACATTATTTCAACAAAGTGTGATCTGAACATAATCATATATTCATGCTTATTTTCATACATTATGTATTGAATCATGGTTAGCAACCAAATAGGGGACACATTTCATTGCACTCATGACTTGTAAAGTGGATTTTTCCACAACTAAGTTACTAAGTTCACATGGCGGCTCTTTGCAGTTCTGTGCATTAGAAGTTTGATGTTTGAATGGTGATATTGAACTTCTTATTAAGATAAAATGTTACCCAAAAATACTTTGTATCTTTCAGTTGGCTGGTTCGCGTATGCCATCACTACATTATCTATAACTTTCCTTCTTCGTTATTTGTACTTTAGTTTAGTCATTTCGGATACTTGGTTCCTAATCATAAGGTTATTATAATAATGATGACATAATTCAGTAACCAGTTGTAACAATATATATTTGGAGTTATTGACCATCTGCATTGTATGACGACCAACAGTACTGTCGAATTCGTCAAATCGTAACATATTGAAAATTATAACTCATGACCTGAAAGTTTTTTGCCTAAAACATGAGATCACTAACGTTTAGCTACAAAGTATCTAACTTTTGCAACATCCGTTCATTAAATACTGGTGCTCTGATTGTTATGACATTTATATTTAGGCATGCTATAGAATATATACAAGTTTAGTATCAGACGAACAGCTAACCACAATCCCCACTCCTGAAGTGCATACTGATCAAAGTGATTCATCTTCGTGTATTATTGGAGGAGAAGGAGGAGGATCAGTAGTTAGTCTGTCCCAGTCTTGGCATAATGCACTAATCTCCATCCTTTGTCCTACGCTTCATACATCGACGTTATCTATAGCTCAAAAGCAAGCATCGCAAAAATCCGTCGTAGAAGAGGAGGTTTTGCCTATATCGAATTATAATAATCCATGGTCTATTACAGATCCAATTAATCGCTTATCTGTTGTTCGTTACCGATCAGCAATATCTGCTGCTGAAAGCTATTACAAACAAGATTTACCTGTTCACTATTCCTGTACTTATCATATAATCAAGGTTAGTTGAAGAAATTCATCAATCGTTATTGTTCTTTTATAACTTAGTACAAACAGATTTTGATATGTACTATTATGGCGGTAATGTCGTTGGTTTTAAAGACTTGTTAGTCAGTCGACAAATATCTCAGTCAATCTGAAAATAGTATTGTAACTTTGATTTGATCATTCGAAATAAATTAAACAATAGTTTAGATTGTTTAAAATAAATGATATATTTGTAACATCCGATTGTGCAGAGCCTTTTAATTCACGACTTTTCACGGCTTTAAGTCACTTATTCAGAGAGTAAATAGCTGGGTCAAAGTAACTGTAAGATGTCAGGTTCGATTTTGTGCGTATCTGTTCGGTCAGCAACTGATCGAGGCGATCTTGGGACCTGAGTCGAGCGATCTGCAAAGTAGAGAAGTGAACAAAATAACCATGAACAAAAGTCTAGTAAGATCACGTAGAATCAATCACATGCAAAATCGTAATTGACGCTGAAGTGCGTCGGGTAAGTCCTACATAACATGAGTTTAAATAGTTTAGTAAAACAAATCATATCATATGTGAATTAAAAAGCCAAAAACAACGACCGTTCCCTGTTCATGTAAACGTCATGTATATCAAAGGTGAAGTAAATTTTATATGTTTCTATGTGAATGTACATGAATAGAACAGGAGAGTGGTAAATATCTACAATGTAAATTAGCCGGGTTAATTTGTATGTTCTGTCTAAAGGTAAAAGGATCCTTCCTTTTATTCTAACTAAAACATTGCAGGGAGCTTCCATTTTATGTAGTTTGTGGACTCGTTGTAGTTCTTCAGTTATCCAATGGTGGTAGGATAGGACCACTACATTAATTAGTAAAGTATCATTCAAATTTATCATTACCGGAGAATCACATCTTTTCTGAATGTTTTTAATAATGTTTATTAGAGAATTATGAATTATTAAGACGTTAATTATGTTCTTCATCTCTTTACCGTGATTTGTTGTAACGATTTCAGTCTTACTTGTGAATAAACTAAGAACAATGGAAATTTTTGTATTAACAGGATGTGCAGAATTATAGTCTATAAATCGGTTGCAGTGTGTTAGTTTATGGTAAAGACTGAGAGTTCCATTAGAGCTTCCCGTAACTAAGCATTCGAAAAATTTGCAGTTCATTCTGGACAATTTCATTTTCGACGGGAGATTTGATGTTTTCTGAAAATGCATTTATCTGTTTAGAAAAGGTTCTTAGAAAGATCTTTTTTAAGATGGTAATTGTGTCATTTTTATGTCTAAACCAGATATGTAACCTGATTTTACTGGTGTGAATGTATAATTGAATTTTCGAAATAAATAAGTTTACCACAATCGAGGATACAGGCCATACTACTTTGATACCGTCAGTTTGTTTATACAAAACTCCTGAATATGAATAAAGTAGAATTCAAGCACAATTTGAGTAAATTCATAATTAAATTAGTGGCTAGTGGACATCTGCTAGACGGAGTATAATCGTTTTCTAGCAAACTGTTAATGGAGTTTTTGCAAGAATCAATCGGAATTCCTGTGTTATACTTTGTCTAACAATTAACGAATATATAGCCGATAATGGAAAATTAATAACGAGGTGTTTAGTGCTTAGAATATCAATAAAGGCAAAGTATCAATGTATGTATACCATTGTAGTGACTCAATAATCAACAGGGTGATCTTGTATGCTGTTAGAGGTACTGTTGTTTATCCTAGGATCCCACTTGCGTCTTTCATTAGTGTTTATAGTTTCCGTGACTCAATTTCTATAATTTACATGACTTAATCAAAGATAGCAACTTTATAAACTTGTGTCGTAGCTTCTTTCTAGCCTAGTCTAACATTTTCAAACCATTATAGTCATGTTGCTGTAGATAGTAACTAGATGTGCAAAACACAACCAACTTGATTAGCATAAGTCGATAGTATTGTCTACCGATTTAATTTTACTGATTAAAAATTTACATAACCTTAAAATCTCAATCTATGGTCTCACTAAGTGCGAACGATTGTTGGACAATATTTATGATGAGGTATTTGAAATCGACACCCATCTGTCAACCTTGTCGTTGATATTCGCTCTACTCACATTCTGATTAGCGGTTGAATCTCTCACTTTCGCTTTATGTCTGACATAGTTTAGGAAATTCTTAGCAAACTTGTGTGCAGGGAAAAATTTACTCAACGAAATTAACTTTTCTTTGTTATACTTAATCAGTAATATACAGTGGGAATTGTAATCGTCTATATTACTTGCCGTTCATTTAGCTTATATCACCATTTTTGAATAACATCTTACGTGGTTTATGTTCTGTTTTCCATATTTTAATTCCTAAAGGTTATCTCTGCTTATAACGTTGCGATTGGTTTAACACGTGGTCAGTCTGTATTTCGTCTTCTAGAGAAACTATCTAGTCGATTAACTCATCTTTATCTAGCTGGACGTGTAACATGTTCAGTTCTATCATTATCTGGTCAACCATGCCAATATGAACTACATCGTGTACCAGATGATTCAGATACTCTAAAAAATTTACTGTCAGTTATAGATGATAAAAGTAAAGAAAATTATACTGTTCTAGACGTAAATGAAAATTTGCCATCCCATAATCACTATCAACCGAATTCTAGTACAAATAAGTTACGCGGAATCGACTTAACGGTAAAGGATGAATGTTTGATTCCTTCTGGTAAGTTGTTTTTCTAAACTATAAATATCGTTTTTTTGAAATTGTCTTTTAACATATTCGCTGTTTGACATGTTATATTCCATGCAAATTATGTATACAGAAGTGTCACACAGCATGAGATATCTTGTGAAAGTTCAGTCCTTCTATTTTCATTGCTATTTATTGGATAATATTCTCCTTTCATATTTCCGAGTTACCCTAAATTTATACAATTCATAGAGTTAGCGTTAAATCGAAGCACAAATCGACTTATATATATATATATATATATATATATATATATATATATATATATATATATATATATATATATATCAATACCTGAAATGCGCTTTGTTTGCAAATAAGTTCCCTTTGTTTCATAATTATCGTTCATATTCTTTTAATCGTTCTCAATGCGTGCATTTGTAATTTATGCATATAACACTTAGGTCTCAGTGGGAAATGGAAGCGTTATTGGATAGAATGCGCTATCAAAGATTTTACCAATAACAATAGTAGTCAGTCAAATCAGTTGTTATCAGATGGGAAACAAGTAAATGATACTTTGAATCTAGATAATCCAGATCAACATTTAGCTGTTATATCACATCGTTCTGATGTAATCATGATAAGTTCATGCAGTTGTGGCCGTCAACAAGCTGAAAGATCAGATCCATTTGATTATAAAGAAGCTAACTGGCGATTTTATCAATTATTATCAAATATTTGTTGTAATAAGGTAGGGGACTCCAATGATTTTGTTTTGTGCTCATACTCTTCTTTTGCTGTTTTGGTCATTAACTGTCACTTTAGGATGACTATTTTTAGCTCGCACTTTTGAAATAACGACTGCAGTGGTTTAGACATTCGACTTCTAACCACTTGGCCACTACCTTCATCGGTTTGGGTAACGGTACTATCACTAACCCACATATTTATACAGTGATCCAAAGCGAATTACACTACCCGGTACATGATTTATAGTGCGTCATTTGTTCTTCTTCGTAATTATTTTTGGGAACTTTTAATTAAGAAGTTTCACTCCTAACTGTTGATTTTCGTTTGACTCTTCGCCTATACGCCTGTTATATCATTAGCTATGTTTTTCACTCAGACTCATAGTCGACTTTTCATTGTGTTCACAGTAATTGACATGGTCTCTTTATAACGAACGTACTTAGGACGTATTTCTTACGACCTACTTACGACACTGTCCCTAAGTGTTAACTGTAGAATCATTTTAGGATGTGTTCAGATATTCTCTTATGTAAGAATTTTTGTATTCTTCCCAATTACGTAATACTGTAAACATCTGCAAAGTGTCATTAAAGGAGGCAGTTATCTTAGTTATAAATACTATTTACGTTTTTCGTGTCGTATTAGGTGATCAAACTATTACAGACAGACAGACAGTCGCAACGTAGAACTTGGTACATGAGTACGTCAGTTCAAGTTGCCATGCCTCAATTAGCAGATAGAGATTAAATTGTCGAATCAAATCCCAGAGTGGGGAAGGTAGTAACAGAGTTAGTATTCATGGAAGGGAATAGAGACCGAGAAGATTTAAGAAAATATGATCCAGTAAAGAGAAAATTATGATAAGTTCAGAAATTTAGGATTTGGAGGAAGACAAGGAATGGATGCACCTGCGCCATTGCCAACGATTTTGAGCCATATCACCCAAAGTCTCTAACCATTTATTACGAGCGTCACGCGGACCCCAACCAGGTAGTCTGCACCTATTAACATGGCTCAGCCCAATTGTCAATGACTTCATGGACTGGAGCCATGTTTTGGTTTGGCCGCCCCTAGCTTTCTTCCAGCCTACTCCTACACCAGACAGCATTGCTCGTCGAGGTAGGCGGTGGTCAGGCATACGTAACACATGTCCTAACCACCTTAGCTGATGAAGATTTACTACTTCATCAATAGGCTTACCGTATCTACCCAGTACTCTATTCCTAACCCACGTATTGCTTACTCGGTGGTCCCAGAAAACACGAGCAATGCTTCGAAGACATCTATGATCGAATACCAGGAGCCTACGAATATCCTCTATCCTTAATGGCCATGTTTCGCATCCATAAAGTAAGACAGACCGAACTACTGCGCAGTAAACGCGTCCTTTGGTCAGTAGTCGGATGTCTCGCCTACGCCACAGATGACGCAAATTCCAAAAAGCTAATCGGGCCTTATGTATGCGCGCAGAGATTTCAGCAGACACCAGACCGTCAGGGCTGATGAGGCTGCCAAGATAAGTGAAGCGGTCAACACGTTCAACTGCCTCACTCCCTATCACTAACTTCGGTGTCGAATCAATCCAATCCTGAAGTAACATTTTGCATTTGGGTGGGGAGAATCGCATCCCAAACATCCTTACATTCTTGTTTAAGGTAGTCAAAAGATTCTGCATTTTATCAGCATCTTCGCCTAAGAGGACTATATCATCTGCATATTCTAAGTCAGCTAGTTTATCTCCTAGAAGGAGGTCAACCCCGGAAAAGTCAGACGATGAAAATGTCAACTCTAAAAGTATATCAATGATAAAATTAAATAAAAATGGGGAAAGCGGGCAACCTTGACGAACACCACTTGAGGTAATCAGTTCTGATGACAATCTGCCATAAGCTCTCACTTGACATGTGGTGTTCGAGTAGAGAGCTTGTATAAGGTTAATGTACTTCTGTGGTACGCCTTTCATTGACAGACATTGCCACATAACCTTACGATCGATAGAGTCGAATGCCGCCTTAAGGTCAAGGAATACAACTATTGTTGGGCGTCTAAAAGTGTGTCTATGTTCTAGAACCTGCCGAAGTGTGAATAGGTGGTCTATGCAGCCACGTCCAGGTCTGAAACCACCTTGGTTCTCTCTAGTCTGCTCTTCACGAGCTTTAGTTAGGCGTCGAAGTATGATTGAAGCTAATATTTTGGACACTATATTAGTTAAGCTGATTCCTCGGTAATTGTCACAGGAGGACTTCTGTCCTTTCTTATAGATTGGAACAATTAGTGTTTGAGACCAGTCAGATGGGATTACGCCCAATTCCCAGATTCTAGCCAGGATCCCGGTTAATCTCGCTGCTAAAACTGGACCACCATCCCTAAATATCTCAGGGGTCAACCCATCGGGTCCTGCTGCCCTACCTCGCTTTAGGTTCCCTATAGCCTTCTCAACCTCACTAAGGCTTGGGGGACCAGTATTAACTTGCCATTCAGATTGTTTGGGAATGGTGGGCAACTGGGATGATGCCGAGGGCCAATTGAACTGTTCCGTAAAGTGTTCTGCCCATCGGCCCAACCTTCTGGATTGACAGTGAATAGTGCTCCCATCTTTTTCTGCGATAGTTTCACTTACAGTTGGATTTTTGATGCCCGTTTCCTTGATAAGTCTGAACAGTTGCCTACTGTTACCTATTGCCACTGCCTTTTCCATCTCTTTAGCTTTCGCTACCCACCACTGCTCACGATCATTTCGTAAGCTTTTAACCAGTTTGCGTTTAAGTTGCCTTCGCTCCTCATCGTATTTAGGACTAGACGGGATGTATTGCCGAGCATCTATCAGTTCAGTAGATGCAGCTGAAATCCACTGAGTTTTCCTAACTTTTTGGTTTAGTTTACTAGTAGATATCACTGCTGTTTCAACAGCTTTTTGGATATCATTCCAAGCTGACTCGGGGTGGGTATCGTTTATACAGTTGACTAATTGATTTTTGAGTTGTTCCTGAAATATATTCTTGACTTGTTCATCATTAAGTTGGACTCTTATGGGGATCTTTGCCGTGGGTCTTTTACGTCCAGTGAGACGCAGACTAATACGCGCTCGTATTAAAGCGTGGTCTGAGTCTAAACATGTGCTCCAAAATGAGCGGCAGTCTTCTATCGAGCCTCTCCAACGGTGGCTGATAGCAATGTGGTCTATTTGAGACCAACGTTGAGTTGACTGTGGAGGCCGCCATGTCAACTTATGTCTTTCTTTATGTTTAAAGTTAGTGCTTGCGAGAAATAGACGATTATCTGAGCACAGTTGTAATAAACGGTCGCCATTATCTGTTCGTTGGGCCTCGACACCATAGGATCCACCTAGGTGCCTTTCGGTTTCGTCTAATCTACCTACTTGGGCATTAAAGTCACCAGCCATAATCACTACATCAGTACGCTTAGCTTTACGAAGGAGGTCTGAAAGCTTTCTGTAAAATTCATCTTTTACTTCATCTGAGCTGCAATCAGTGGGAGCGTAGGCAGAGACAACAAAGAGGCAACGGCGTGTGTCCCTATCTTTCCGAGTTCTTACCGTCCCGTTTAGACGGACAGCGCATAACCGACTGTCTATGGGAATCCAGTCAAGGAGAGCCTGTTCAGCTTTTGAACTTAGTGCTATACCTACACCAGCAAGGCCTCGAGTGGTAGCGGTGGGGTCTCCGGAAACACGAAGGGTGAACCGGACCGGTTCTTTGTTTTCACAAGGTGAGGTCAGGTGAATGATTGTACTTGGATCCTGTATACGCGTTTCAGAGACACAGCAGACATCGATGGAACGAGAATTAAGGGTCATGGCTAGGGAGGCCTGTTGTCCTATTTGGCCTAAGGTTCGAACGTTAAAAGCTCCGATATGTAGTTTAGTGCGAGGTTTCAGGAGACCAGGAATAACGTTTTGTGAACTCAAACCATTAGCATTAGAGGCGTGAGGTGATAAGGTTAGGCTCGTCAGGTTAATCGTGGGAATAAGGGAGTTATTGAGGGTTGAGGGTGGGATTTGACCTCGAGCAAAATGATCTCTTGTGCTGTTAGAGGTATGAGGGCAGTTATCACTTCCCGGTTGCCCACACCGTGGAAGGGTCATTCTTGAGGAACCTGAAAGAGAAAGAGGATTAGAGGAGGTCGTGATGACCTGAGAGTGTGACCGCAGTGTCCAGAGGACAGCTGTTTGAGGTCGGTCGAGTACATTAATTGTTGCTCCGGTTGTCAGAAGGGGAGGCATCGGCCTCATGGCTTCCGAGGGAACTCGGCTTTCACCATGAAGCGTCATATTGATCCTTCCAATTCCCAGGGCAGAGTTAGAATTATTATATGGGTTTTTACTCGTGAACTGTTTTTTAGCATGATAGTTGTTTTACGGGATGGGGGTGCTAGCCCCATGCCCAACCCTCCTCCTTTATCCGGGCTTGGGACCGGCAGCAACCCTGTGCGGGCTACAGGCGGAGTTGATCAAACTATTAACAGGGAAGTTAATGTAATACTAACTGTTGGTAGAGGATTACTCGAATTATCTTCGCTAATAAATTTATGATTAAGCTATTTGTATAAAGTCAAGGTTAGTTTAGAACAGGGTTATACTGAACAAACTTATCATTCGTTGATGATATTGTTAATCAATACAGCGTAAATCCTACTAGTATTTATCGAAATTCATATTACATTTGTGAAATAAGCCACACTCCTCGAATCATACCGTTCGAACTCAAATTAGACTGTCTTTTTGCCTAGTTATCAGGAGTTAATAACAGTTTATCAGCATGCAGCTTAATACCAGCTTAGCTAGTTTAGTTTAATGGTTTTTTGATTGAATTCCTCTTTATGACATCGTAGCCAAATGGATTCAATTGTAAGGAATTACCAATTGAGTTGTGAATTTTGTAAACGATTGTTAAGAGTGAATTTGTATTTCAGCAAACATTAGCGTCCAGGAGGTATGATACATTCTATTTGGAACTCACCAAATACATTCGAAGCTAATACCCTTCAATTTAAACATCTCTACGATGTCCATTGAGCTTATGAATGGCGATTGTCATTAACTTGTTTAACTAGTGTACATTATTAGGTTATAGGCGTTTGAGTTTTCCACGTTGTTAACACTAAGGACTTCATTCGTAGAATTCATATTGTTAGATATTTTTTCAACTTTTATAGTTGATTTTTTTCTTTACATATATTCAAACTCATGTTAACACTAGTTAACGAGCATTCCACTAGCACCACAAATTTTATCTGATTCGCGACATACTTTTTGTCTGCCAAATGAAAATCCTCATAATGTTGCATTAATGTCACCATCAGTGCATCGAACTAATACAAACAAACTCAATGAAAAAACGATATCCGTTTTGACAAAACCTATTAAGGTTGTGTCATCGCCATCACCCTCACCGCCAACAAGTCGAGTTCAGAAGTCAAAGGAGAGTGATTCAACGGATAACGTTAATGAGGATATCGGTCTTTCACAAATTGAAGATAACGATTTGTTATTATTGTCAGCAGATTCAGATCGTTTACGTTCAAGCGAAGTTATAGACAGAAAATCAGCTGACTCCGATAAATCAAAAAATGATAATTACACTGATTCTGTTGTTGATTTGTGTAAGTTAGTTTTTTCGACAATTATTCATTTGATTATATGTTACATTAAAAATGTAATAGTTTTAGTATTTGAGGACAGCGACTTAGTGAATAAGGTATTTGTTTTTCATTCACTAAATCACAATTTCTAGTCCAGCTCCAGCTTCTTCGGTCTAAGCAGCCGGCTAATATCACTGAACTTTGTTCATACAGTAAGAGTTAAAGTACACAGGATTCTATGTTTAATAACTGAGTTACACCTGTCTCAATGCGCATAGATCCAAGTTGCTATACCATATTAGCATGATGAAACCAAATTTACAAGAATGACACGACAATAGAATACAAAGGAAGTGAGCAAAGCGGAAGAACAGTGGGACTTATGATCTAGAAAAAGATAAAGAGTAAATATATTTGCACCACTGCGAACGACTCTGAGTTATGTCATCCAGCCTATCTGACCGTCTGTTAAGTGAGTCATGCAGATCCCAACTAAGTAGTCTGCATCTACCAAAATGTTTTAGACCAACAGTCAGTGGGTTTATGAACCGGTCATGTTTTGGTGTGGCCATCCTGGTTTTTTTCCATCTTACTCCTACACCAACCAACATCTCATGACAAGATAGGCTGTGGCTAGAAATATGCAATGCATGTCCTAACTATCTTAATCGATGAAGGTTTACAACCTCATCTACTGATATGCTATTTTTCCCTAGTATTATGCGTCTAACCTTAATATTACTTATTCGGTTATTCCATGATATATGGAAGCTACTTCGAAGACTTCTATAATCAAAGACTTAAGGCCTACACATGTCTTCTATTTTCGTAGCCCGCGTTTTGCGCCGATTGGTAAAAGCAGAGCGGATTGCTGCGCAGTACACTCGGCCCTTCGTTGCGCAAGTTGATGAAAGCCAAGCGAGCCTTCTGAGTCTCAGCTGAGATTTTATCAGACACTAAGGTTAGTGAGACTTGTAAGATAATTGAAGTGGTCAGCTCACTCTACTACTCCATTCCATATGACCAACCATGACGATAGTGCCGATCTGTCCTGAAGTAGCATTCTGCATTTAAACAGATAAATTCATTCTAGATATGCTTAGACTGTCACCCAGTGTTCAGGAAACTGCATACTGTCAGCGTCCTCACCGAGTAGAACTATATCGTATGCATATTCTTAATTGGTAAATGGTCCTACTAGTAATTGGTCAATTCCTGAAACGCTAAATAAGGAAACTGTAACTTCTAGAAGAACGTCAATGACGAAATTAAATAAAAAGGGAGGGGGATATGAGGTAACTCTGGCGAACACCATTTGAGGTTGATAATTTTCATTATACTTAGCTATAAACTCTAGCTCGGTCAATGGTGTTCAAGTAGAGAGCTTTCATAAAGTTTATGTGCTTCTAAGGTATGCCTCAATGTCTAATGAAAAACACTGCCATGGAGCCTCTCGATCAACGGGTCGAGGGCCACATTCAAGTAAAGGAGAACTATTCTGTCGGATAGTAGGTATGTCTGTGTTCTAGGATCTGACAGTGAGTAAATATCTGGTAAATACATCCTTGTCCATGTCTGAAACCAACCTCGTTTTCCCGAGTTTGTCATTTCCTAGATTCCGATAAGCGTCGGATAATTACAGATGTTAGTATTTTAGAAACTACGTTAATGAAACCGACTTGACTGTGGTCGTCATTAATAGATTTCTGTCCTTTCTTATATACAGACAATCAGCGATAAGGACCATTCGGATTGGATTACGTTTAGGTCCCAGACTTTAGCTAAAATATCAGTCATCCTCTTAGGTCCTTCTGCTTTCCATCGCTTCAAATTATCTTTTCAGCTTCACTAGGATCTGGGAAACGTGTGTCAATGCTCAACTCAAGTAGTTCAGGGATAGTTGGTAATTGAAACGTGGGTTGAGGCCAGTTGAACTGTTTCTGAAAGTGTTCCGCTTATCAGTTTAATCTTCTAGACTAAAGTTAGTTCATAGACCCATCTTTTTCCGAAATAGTCTCGCTAGCAGTTGATATTTAATACTGGTTACTTTGGTACGTCGAGACAGTTGTTTAGTATTGCCTATTATCACAGCCGTTTCTATCGCTTTTGCTTTCGTCATCCACCATTGCTCACGATCATTGCATAGACTTTTGTTAGTCTACGTTTGAGTTGCCGACCGTGCTGCTACCTTGACGTGGTGATCAGGCTTGCCTATCGTGATAACTTAATCGGGATGTACTGGCTGGGACAATCGTTCCTCAAGGTCCTACCATACCAGGCGGGTAGGCTGAAGAGCGATGAGATCAAAAGCAGCAAATATAAAGTCTGAGGACGAAGTCGTACTGCTGGCTGTACAGAAGTGTGACGTCAGTAAGGTGTTTTCCCTAGACGACCAGCATAACAGCGATGCTGCCTTCCCACAAGGAAGGGCGGGGTTAGAAAAGGTTTACCCTAAAAATGCACACCTCACGGATTTCCGTCTCCGGCAGTAAGGCCTCAACAAGTACGGAGCTACAACAACGAAAATCTCTCTCAGAAAGGCCGTGTGTGACCGGCCTCAAGCAGTTGTTCCTTGGGCACTGAGGTCACGCTCCCAGGTCTTTCAGACCAACCCTAGCCCATTTTGCTTTTCAGGCACGTCAAGAAGAACCCTTCTACAGTGTGGACAACTGGGATGAGATAATCGCCCTCATACCTGTAACAACACACAAGATCACTACCATTTTAATCAAACTCCTTCTTCTGTTCCTAATATTTATCGTGCCCCTACTTTCAAGCCTAAATTCCTATCTTCAGCTTCCTCTTGTGTCATCAGCGCCAACGATTTGGGCCCAAGAAATAACGTCCCGAGTATACTGAGACCACGCTCCAAACTTCACATTGGTGCATTCAATGTACGAATCCTGTGTCAAGCCTCCCTCCTTCAGAAGATACAAGTATCTATAAACAATTGTCTGCGTAACATACTTCGGATCTGTTGGCCAGATACCATCAACAACAAACTGTTGTGGCAGAGAACAAACCAACATTCGGCCGAGGAAAAAATCAGGAAAAGACGCTGAAGATGGATAGAACACACATTGAGGAAATCATCAAACTGTGTCACAAGACAAGCACTAACTTGGGATCCTGAAGGCCAAAGGAAAAGAGAAAGACCCAAGAACACGTTGCGTCTGGAATTGGAGACAGACAGGAAGAGAATGAATAGCACTTGGGAAGAGCTGGAAGGGAAAGCCCAGGACAGAGTTGGTTGGAGAGTGCTAGTCGGCGACCTATGCTCCACATGGGGTAACAGGCATTCATCTATTGTTAAGAATGAACAGTATTCTGAATGAGGTTAGAGATCTTCTTCTAGAATCTACCTTTTTCTTCATTCGAACTGCACGCAGTAGAGACATAGTCAGAAACAACGAAAATCTATCGCCAAGTATCCTTATTTCTCCGAGTTTTTGCTGTCATTTAGACGGATTACATATTGACGATTATTGACAAGAATCCACTTGAAAGTCCCTGTTCTACTCTCAAGGTTTGGGCTATGAATACACCACTAAAGTCACAAGAACTTACTGACATATCCTCAGATAAAGATTGAGTGCATCGCACTACTTTTCCGTACTGACTAGGCGGGGCTAAGTAAGTGACCACTCTAGGGTCCTGTATTCATGTTTTGGAGACACGGCATACATAAACGGTAGGAGATTGTAGAGTTTTAGTTAGGGAGGCCTGCTGACCAACCCGACAGAGTCCGCTTCATAACGCCGTTTCAGGAAACCTAGGATATCACTTCGTGAACCTGAATCATTTGCACTAGTTGCACGTGTTAGAGA
Source organism: Schistosoma mekongi (assembly GCA_034768735.1). Classification (NCBI taxonomy): domain Eukaryota; kingdom Metazoa; phylum Platyhelminthes; class Trematoda; order Strigeidida; family Schistosomatidae; genus Schistosoma; species Schistosoma mekongi. Next base: position 39,832,385 of record CM068309.1, read on the forward strand.
GGCAGGAGGTAGATGGGGAAGCGATTAGAGGTAGAAATAAAATTAAAAGAATGGATTTGATCGTGAATAGAGTAGTCTTGAGTACTTTTAGAAGTGTGAGGGTTGCCCATACCATGGATGGGTTCTTCCTCTTAAGGAATCTGGAAACGAAGCTTGATTAAAGGTGGTCATGACCTTAGGTTTTTTGCTATTATTTCTATCACCCTTCAGCAAACCTGCCTGACATAATAGGACCTTATGGGACTATTGTTCCAGCCAATATAGCCTCAATAAATCATCACGACAGGCAAGCTCCAGTTAGATTTCACTTTACAACGTTATATCTTAATCTTATTATTATTTACAGCTGGAAGTCGTTCATCACCGAATGTCATTCAGCAACTGCTCAACACAGATTCAATAAGTATTCCCCAAAATGAGATAGTAAACGAAACAACTGAAAATAAAGATGGAGTATGTGTCAAACTTCATACTCATGTGTTATCTTCACCATCAAAAACAGGTTTATCAACAGATTCTGCTAATATAGGAAGTAGTTATTCAGGTGACTCTATGTCTTTATGTCCTGTTGTATTTCGTGATGGTGTACCCAATACTAATTGGTTAGTTGGAGATTTACCACTCTATCCATCATGGTCTATTCATGCACTTGGGAAATATTTCAGTTATTCGCATTCTTCCGGTAATTTACATTCCTTACTATATTGTTTTATTTATATATATCTAGGCTTATTCCCCTTTTTACACCTATACACAAGACTACTTACAATATTCTATATTACAGATGTAAAAATGGTAAAATCTATCGGCCTCACTTAGTGGATTAAGAACAGAAGTTTGCTCAATTCCATGTCTTCACTTTCAATTTTGTTTTTTTATATTACGTAGAAAATTTATCTTTGTTAAGCAAATATGCATTTACTAAAAGAGTTGAGGCTTATATCATTCATGTTGAATTCTCTAGATATGGTATCTTGATCGATTCAGAGGAGTTTCAACTTGTTTAAATAAGTAGTTAACTCTTTCTCATTTAACAAGTATAAATTCATGTACCTGGATCTGTGCTACATTATAAATGTGTGACATAATAATACTACTCAGTTGCCTAGACTAAAGTAGGTAGAACATGGTTTTGACTTGTGATATTGTGATTAAAAGTTGAACGTTTTAACCACTGATCCACCACTAACTGTAAAGATGGACTTCTATAAGAAGTTTAAGGCATTAGACTTCGATTATTATTAAGATTATATGAAATCTTCTCACTTATTCACCATCTTTAAATATCTTCAATCTACTCTGGGTTACACATTACACTTTGTTGTTAATGTTAACGCAATGGAAAATCAGAATGATTACATATGTTATGTTCTATGAAATGGGTTTGATATTGATTTGTCACTAGTGGTGTTCACACTACTGTCTGCTGAGAATTTCAACTAGTTGCATTTTCATGCGATATTTTTAAGATGAAAATAATAATAAATCATCTTTTTCCAATAGGTTTGCCTTGTCGAGGTTTTATGCATAACAGTAATTTCTTACTTCCATGGGATGTTTCTTTAATGAACAATACATGGAGTGGATCTGAGCCTGGGCGCTTCACTAAGTCTGCAAGAGGGAGATATCGTGGAAGCAGGACAGGTAATCATGATTTTTTGAGCACTACTACCAATACCTATTCAATAAGTGGTACTCCATATTAATGAAATTTTACACATGAGTGTATTAAATCAGTTTTACTAGATATAACATTAGAAGTTGGCTTTAAAAATGCATCTCGTAATCACTTTTATCTTATTTTAAAGCATGTTATTTATAAAGACACTACGGATAAAGTCTATTGATTGTAGTGTCTAAGTCTGCACGTGATTGATGGTTGGTCTCAGTCATGTTGGTGGGTGCACACTACCCGGTTGGTTTCCATTCGATAACCACGGTTCATGGTTGGAGATGTTTAGTGATATGATTAAGAATAAATTACAGTGAAGCAGATGCATTCACTGTTTATCTTCCTATAGACTTTGAATTTCACTATTCATCCATGCATACTCTTTTTTCAGTTTTCAGTGTTTAGTCATCATCACTGGTACTACATTATTTCAACTTATTTTTCACGAACTGTTTTGTACTAATGTGGTGTGGAAATGTAAGCAAAGTAGAATTATGCCGGGCTCTATGATGATCATGATTGACTGAATCTATAATTTTAATCTCATTTACCGGACATAAATTACTGTAGTATTTTCTATAGCTACCAATCTGTAAAAGAAATTATTTGATTGGTTTTACAACTAATTAGAACGAGAACAGTAGGTAAAACATAAATCGAGAGTCATTACGATATCGACATATTTTTCACTAATCATAACATGAAGACACAAATATTCACTAATGTCTGCTATGCTGGCAATCTCATTTAATCATATCCTTAATAATCTTAATCCCAAGCCTTATAAAACCTCAATGAAAAATCAGATCTCTTGAATATGCACTAGAACAGCTTGGGAATAACTCGTGTCCTAATAATAATTTTGACAAGAAGATATTTAAGTAAGCTATTTTACAATATTTAAAATATAAATTCATAAAATGATGTAGTACTAAAATTATTATAAGTTCTATTTTTTCCACAGACCCATAAATTTTCTTTAAGACTGTCTATTCGACTCGTTATCCGTGATGAATGTTTAAAGTCTTGTAATTTCATGTAATAGTAACCATTTCATCAGTTATCAGACCCAAACAGTACTCCAGATATTTTCAGTCTGTAGACCATTAAATTGACATGACTAAGATTGTTCATACATGTTTATCATCATTTATGACAATTGAGACTAATAAAAACGATATATTTCTATCACTTCATTATATTTATGCAGAGTCAGATACGGTAAAACTATTTCTTGGCTTTGAAATGGAATGCTCAATGGGTCATCGATTCTTTATAACTGGTACCGACCGTATTATGGATGGACCTATGCAGAGTAGTCAAGTTCGACGAGCCGTTCATTCATTGTTAACACGTGACTTGCCCATTTACATGCCTTGTCAGTGTCATCATCCAACTTCACACATATTGCTTGGTAATACACGACATTCCACAAATCCTACTAGTGAGTGGGATGCAGACGGTAATAGTAGTACGACAAAAATGGGGTGCCCAAAGAGTCAGACAGTTATAGCACAATTATCACGAATATATCTTGCTATACCAGCTGCTCCTATCCAAGTTCGTTTTCAGCCATGCGTTCGACCTGGACCACCGAAAGTTACTCCAATATTTCATCTAGGACATACACTAGATCAATGTTGTGACAAAAAATTGGATGGTGTAATAGATTTAGATTATGATCAAAGTCAACCAGTTGATGAAGATTATTACTTTTATGAAGATCCTATCAAAACTGATGTTAAATTACATCCAGACACTAGTCGTAGTGAAAAATATCAATCGCCAGGTTATGTTACACTGGACAATGGATATTTGTGGGTTATCCGGTTACCGTATCCTTACACTGTATTAATTTTCTAGTTTACAAAGTTCTCCTAAATGATATATATATTCAGTATGATTGATTAGTAGAATATGCTAGTAGTAATTTGTTCGTAGAACCGATCGTCGAATTCCACATGAATAGCGCTGAAGACAATCATTCGTCAATTGAATAAATACACTTGAGTACATGCTGTTATTTACATACATAGATGATAATCGGCCTCGGTTTAAAATAGCTTAGTAATTAAGTTTAATTTACCAGAGACTTGAATAGTTGTTCGTTTGTAGATGACACTGTGGGCATTTATTCAAATAATCTTATGTTATTCGATCTGAAGATTAATTAACCTTTATTAAAGAAAACGATTCGAATACATTACTTACAATGCATGACATTTACAGCACGAATCTTCATCCTTTCTCGCCATGAGACAAACTGGTGTGCATATGATTTACATATCAAAATACTTGATGAGGTTGCACGTAAAGCAGTACATCCTGATCTGTTTTTGGGGGTTGAAAGAATTTTAGTGACATTAGGCATCATTACCAGTACAACTTCCTTGTATTTTACCTTGTCTTTCTACAAACTTGACCGTTTAAGAATGCTTTTTATTGTTGTTTTAATTACAATTAGCCGAGCTGCTTGGTTAGTTCCGCTTCACTCCAGAACCTACCGAATAGTCTGCATTGATGCAAAACACAATCACATTAAATAGACCGATTGCCAAGTTCCACTAACTGCGAATACACACAAGCGGCAAATTGCTATGATACGACGTCGTTAGGTTAGGCTGTTAATTGTAGCCACTATGTTTATCTGTTGGGTTTAAGAGACTTAAATCATAAATTATCTGAAATTCCCCAGGTCATTGAGAACTGAATTTTAACTATGGATATCGACGTTCGCCGTGATGTAACAAACCCTTTTGTCAAACGTTCCACAAAGATGATTACATAGTAAACTGAAATCCCTACCACTAAAAACTCTAGCTCACAAATGTACATTTCCACCACCAAGTTATTCTCTTAGCTATTTTAATCATACAAATATGAATCTCCTTAACAACTTTACAATACTCGATTGTTTTCTTTGCTTTAAACACGCAAGACTTGCTTATCATGATGGAACGAAACTATATCCCAAACCATTATATCCAAGTGATTGTATTGAATGGAAACTATTAAAAGGATGCATAAAACTTGTGGCATAACCGAAGACATCAAATCTATTGTATTTGTTGTGTAAATATATTCTTCACTTTTTTTTAAAAAAAAAAAAACATGCATAGCATCCTAATTTGTCCCTTTAGGTTCATTAGATATTCATAGTAAACTGTTATCAAAATAACATATATAACTGTTTTAGATTAGACTAGTTTTATGACTCATCAGTTATTATCACCCACTTCGTTTAGTCTAAGTCATTTGTGGATAGCTGTCCGAATATCTAAGTTGTAATGAACGTGAAGCTTTTAATCTCAAAGGTTATTAAATGAGAAGAAAATTATCTTCAATATTTCATAGTCGATTTGACTAGTACCAATTTATAATACATCATTTTCGACGTTTTCTTGTATTACTTGTTCAGTCAGTGACAGCGTAGAACATGGCATGTCCGTACATTCGTTCAAGTTGCCATGTCTCAATTAGCAGATAAAATTGTCGGATCCAATTCCAGAGCATTGGAGGTAGTGACAGAGTAAGTATTAGTGGAAAGGATTAGACATCGAAAGTAAGATTTTAGAAAAATATGCATAATTCGGTAAACAGAGAATTATGATGAATTTAGAATTTGTAGGAGGACAAGGAATGGGTGTACCTGCACCTTGAGAACGACTTTGTGTTGTATCACCCAAAGTCCCTAACCGCTGACCCCAACCAGGTAGTCCACCTCAGCCTAATTATCAATGGCTTTATGGACAGTTGCCATATTTTGGTTTAGCCGACCGTAACCTGCTCCTACACCGGACAGCATTGCTCATCTAAGTAGGCAGTAGTCCGACATACGTAAAGCATGTCATAGCCACAGCTGATGAAGGTCCACTACGTCAGTCGATTTACCTAGTACTCTATTCCTAACCCATGTATTGCTTACTGAATGGTCCCACCAAACACGAGTAATGCTTCGAAGACATCTGTGACCGAATACTAGAAGCCTACGAATATCCTTAATGGCCATGTTTAACATCCATAAAGTAAGACGGATTGGACTGCTGCTTAGTAAACGCGTCATTTGGTCAGTAGACGGATGTCTCGCCTACGCCATTACTTGTCCATCAGTTCTTTATTACAGAGGATTGTAAGTATAATTCTTAATTCATACAGAGAAGGAAAGAATGGATAAACTAGAGTACTTAACTTGAAATAATTATTTATTTTGTACATTAATAATTATTATCAGTTTATTTAATATCAGTCAGCAAGTAAATTCATCCGATTTCATCCACTTTGCAAGACGCCTTATACAGTTAGGTCCAATATTACAGCATCCGCCTACCCATTGAGCCAACGGTGGTTTGTTGTAAACTGGATACTGTTTATCACCCAGCGTTCCACGTCGTTCTGCCCACTGAATGGTGTTACGGAACCAACTGTCCTCATTGACTGCTGAGTGATCTGTGAAATGACCTTGTTTTTTATCATCATTAGGTATCCATATCTCGCCATCATTTGCGTAAAATAATAATAATTTGCGTGGAATGTTTCCTGAATCACTATATGTGTTTAGGTTTTCAAGTGCTTTACCAATACAATTATGTGGTATATTGCAATTAACTCCAATACCAAAAACCTAGTAGTATAATGGAGAATATTCATCATTAACTGTTTACTATGGAATAAATAGATGAACACACTAAGTACAACGAGGCAGCAAGGTAAGAAATGTCTTGTGTTGTGTCATATATGGAGTCGTCGACAAAATCACAATACTTACTTAGTCACTTCTTAGTTAAGTCACATTTAAGTCGTTACGTAGATAGGGATTATTTAGTAACAGCTTAGAAATTCACACCATTTACGTCACTTTGGACAGTTGAATAAGATTACCAGTCATTGTATTCCATCTCTTTACGTTGTGTTAACAGAAATAATCCTAAAATCAAAGCTTTTTCCGTCAAAACCAAATACTTGAGGACTATCAATGAAGTGGTAAGTATCTACGCTGTCTCATATATGAGCGGATACAACGTAGAACGTTCATAAACTGCAGTCACATATTTAGTAACTGATATGTCATGACTGATTAACCTCTGACGATACAGTTACAAACACTTGGTTTAGGAAGCTGTGTGACATATATTTAAATGTGTAACAGACAGACAATTACAACGTAGAACTTGGTACATGCGTACGCCAGTTCAAGTTGCCATGCCTCAATTAGCAAACAGAGATTAAATTATCGGATCGAATCCCAGAGTAGGGGAGGTAGTAACAGAGTTAGTATTAATGGAAGGGAATAGAGATCGGAGATAAGATTAAGGAAATTTTATTTAGTAAAGAGAAAATTATGATAAGTTCAGAAACTTAAAATTTGGAGGAAGACAAGGAGTGGATGCACCTGCGCCATTGCCAACGATTTTTAGCCATATCACCCAAGGTCTCTAACCATTTATTACGAGCGTCACGCGGACCCCAACCAGGTAGTCTGCACCTATTAACATGGCTCAGCCCAATTGTCAATGACTTCATGGACTGGTGCCATGTTTTGGTTTGGCCGCCCCTAGCCTTCTTCCAGCTTACTCCCACACCAGACAGCATTATTCGTCGAGGTAGGCGGTGATCAGCCATACGTAACACCTGGCCTAACCACCTTAGCTGATGAAGATTTACTACTTCATCAATAGATTTACCGTATTTACCTAGTACTCTATTCCTAACCCACATATTGTTCAATCGGTGGCCCCAGTAAACACGAGCAATGCTTAGAAGACATCTGTGGTCGAATACAAGGGGCCTACGAATATCCTCTGTCCTTAATGGCCATGTTTCACAACCATAAAGTAGAACGGATCGAACTATTGCTCAGTAGACGCGTCCTTTAATCAGTAATCGGTGGTCTCGCCAACAACACAGATGACGCAAATTCCCAAAAGCTAATCGGGCCTTATGTATACGCGCAGAGACGTCAGCAGACACCAGACCGTCAGGACTGATGAGGCTGCCAGGATAAGTGAAGCGGTCAACACGTTCAACTGCTTCACTCCCTATCACTAACTTCGGTGTCTAATCAAGCCAATCCTGAAGTAACATTTTGCATTTGGTTGTAGAGAATAGCAGCCCAAACATCCTTACATTCTTGTTTAAGGTAGTCAATAGATTCTGCATTTTAACAGCATCTTCGCCTAAGAGAACTATATCATCTGCATATTCTAAGTCAGCCAGTTTATCTCCTGGGAGGAGGTCAACCCCGCCGAAGTCAGACGATGGAAATGTCAACTCTAAAAGTATGTCAATGATAAAATTAAATAAAAATGGGGAAAGCAGACAACCTTGACGAACAACACTTGAGGTAATCAGTTTTGATGACAATCCGCCATAAGCTCTCACTCGACATGTGGTGTTTGAGTAGAGAGCTTGTATAAGGTTAATGTACTTCTGTGGTACGCCTTTTAATGACAGACATTGCCACATAACCTTACGATTGATGTAGTCAAATGCCGCCTTAATGTCAACGAATACAACTATTGTTGGGCGTCTAAAAGTGTGTCTATGTTCCAGAACCCGGCGAAGTGTTAATATTTAGTCTATACAGCCGCATCAAGGTCTAAAACCACCTTGGTTCTCTCTAGTCTGCTCTTCACGAGCTTTAGTTAGGCGTCGAAGTATGATTGAAGCCAATATTTTGGACACTATATTCGTTGAGCTGATTCCACGGTAATTGTTGCAGGAGGACTTCTGTCCTTTCTTATAGATTGGGACGATTAGTGTTTGAGACCAGTCAGATAGGATTACGCCCAATTCCCAGATTCTAAACAGGATCCCGGCTAATCTCACTGCTAAAACTGGATCACCATCCTTAAATATCTCAGGGGTTAACCCATCGGGTCCTGCTGCTCTACCTCGCTTTAGATTCCCTATAGCCTTCTCAACCTCACTAAGACTTGGGGGACCAGTATTAACTTGCCATTCAGATTGCTTGGGAATGGTGGGCAACTGGGATGACGCCGAGGGCCAATTGAACTGTTCCCTAAAGTGTTCTGCCCATCGGTCCAACCTTCTGGATTGACATTGAACAATGCTCCCATCTTTTTCTGAGATAGTTTCGCTTACAGTTGGATTTCTGATACCCGTTTTCTTGATGTCTGAACAGTTGCCTACTGTTACCTATTGCCACTGCCTTTTCTATCTCTTTAGCTTTCGTCACCCACCACTGCTCACGATCATTCCGTAAGCTTCTAACCAGTTTGTGTTTAAGTTGCCTTCGTTCCTCATCGTATTCAGAACAAGGTGGGATGTGTTGCCGAGCATCTATCAGTTCAGTAGACGCAGCTGAAATCCACTGAGTTTTTCCTAACTTTTTGGTTTAGTTTACTAGTAGATATTACTGCTGTTTCGACAGCTTTTTGGATATCATTCCAAGCTGACTCGGGGTGGGTATCGTTTATACAGTTGACTAAATGTGTAACAATTGTTTCAGATTGCAGGGAGCGAACATGCACATGGCTACTCTGCCAAGGTATAAATATTTCAATATTAGTGTTCATTCTAGTGGCAAACTGGGTCGAATAAACTACATATATATATCTAAACTCATAACAAATCCCATGCAATTCATTCTATTCAAAAATGTAAGTGAAGCAATAACAACGGTGTCTACAGAATACACAATATGCGAATCTTTTGTTTTTGCCTTAGGTAAAGACTTCATCATTTTATTTTTTATTATAGTCTGGTATACCTGTTCACATTTTCCTACTTCGCAAGCGACTGAAGTTAGCAAATCTCCACCGGGAGTCTTTATGCCATCCGGTGACGCTACAGATATCCAGGAATATGCTGATGGCAGTCTGCGCATAACTTCACATATTGCCGAAACTTCCATTAAAAGTGGAACAGTCTCCCATGCTATAAAATCAACTCCTGACTCCAACAAGATTTGTGCCCTTAGTAAGTGAAATTCGACTACTTCAGCAAATGACACTTTGTTCGCATAAGAGCCTGTGTACTCTGATCCATCAGCAATGCATGCTCCATATGAGCCTAAAGATCCAGCAATAAGAACAGGTAATTTTCTCTGAAATTCTTCCGAATTATCCAAACTGTTTTCTTTACAAGCTCTTTTTGCTAAATCTACTGCAGTACGCATAAGGTTTATTGCATCTTCATTAGTTATGTCGAATGCTTTAGTCAAGGTTGCAGGCGCTGCTTGATAAGTGTTCGTAGAAATCACATCACTGCCGGCACGAAGAAAGCTACAATACAGTATGGGAGCGGAAAACGATTAAGAAAGTGAACATATCAAAATGCATTTTACGTAGGATGAACAATAATTCTAGATAGTGATATCAACTTCATATTTTAAATGACATCAACCAAAAGGATACACTGTGGGAATATTGGTCAAAAACTTCTAAAAAAGCGAACAGGAGTTTCAGAATCTACGATAAGTTGGTTTGTTTTGTGAATTTCATATCGAAAGAAATCACTGTTAATGCTACTTTATGAAGGAACAATTTATTAGTATATAGTACAAATGATGAGTTGTATATAACGCCGTGTTTGACTTATTTATGATCAATTTCAATTGTTGAATTAGATACAGTTGCTTAACAACAACGTCAACAGAAAAACTCGTAATATACGAGTGCTTAACATTATTATTGCAATGAATGCACAAATTCTATTTGGCCTTGCTTTGAGACTACACAAACTTACAATTCTAGTGCATTATATAAGCAGAATAAACTTACTGGGCAATAAAACGCAGAAATACGATACTTACGACTTATGTATTTCAACGACTAATTCTGGGTCTTCCTTCAATAATCTTGAACTCCATGCCAAATGTCCATCTATTTGCAGATTTGATAATTTTCGGCTTTCTGTTCCGAAGCCTCCATCCAGAACCCTTATTTCAGAGAGCCACTGGTGTACTCGCTCACTATTTACCGTGCACATCAACCAACTTTAATTATGCCGCTAAACTTGGCTGGCGAACTTGAGAAGGCCAATGAGAATCAAGGTAATTGTTTCAAGGTCATGCGTTTAGTCTAGTTCACAATGCAAATATTCGATCTGTTGATTGGAATTTTCTATGAGGACGTTACTATTACTAATCTGCAAGCTGTCATACGGAGTTAGCTTGTGTTTGTAAACAGAATATATGGCTCAAGCACCAACCACTAACACACGAGTTGAAGTCATCATTCGTTGCAATGGTTGCTTGTGAAAGAAGTCAGTATGAACTTCTTTAGCCAGGCAAACCTGCTTGCCAGTTGCATTAAGAATGATGCTGTTACCTGTTTCGCTGACATCATCACTCATAAATGTAAGCAAGTTATCAGCGGTACAATGGTATCCACTGCAGAGACATTTGCTCCGAAATGATGCTTAACTTAAGTCTGCCGCTAGGAAGAGTCGGAAAATTGGTTGAAATTAATGAAACAGTAACTAGACAGAAAATAAAATAAAGGAAGAAGTATGAGAACTGAATGGGTAAGTGCTAATAACTTCAATCTTACTAGTACTTTCTTAGTATTTAAGACCGAATACTTGGGTACGTTTATCGTGTCGTAGTTCATGAGATACATTTTGTAGGCTAAGGAACTAGTTTGCAGACAAGACATCGAAAGACATTAGGGTAGTCTGCATGGGTTTTCGAGACCTTGTAAAGGTTCTAGAAACTGCATGATTTGAAGTCATGTGAATGAGTTTCTATACTGTTCATGTTTTAGGAATTTAAAATTAAAGAACCCATCTCTGGCTTTCAGAAGTTGAAAATTCCTGTTATAAACATTGTATCCCGTGTAACCGTTTCATTATATTATGTAATGAATTATATTTTTATATACAGCTACGTTTTCATTGGTCTAAGACGTTTTGAAGACAGTCTGTTGTCGCTCGATTTCGCTAGCAACCTTCAGTTCTACCTTGACACTAAAGGTGGCACTACTGAGGTCAAAGTCACTAATCTGAGGAGAAGGTTACGCATCATCTGAGTTCAATTCCTGCAATATGATACTTTTTTGACCTTGAGCGGGTAGGTCCATGGCGGCACTGTCGCATTTACAGCCTACCAGTCTAGTCGTTCTTTACTGTCTCTCACAAATTTCAATAACACACATAATTGCGGAAAAAAATATCGCTAATGAAAGGTGAGTCTTAAGATTGTGTTAATTTTATCTTCAATCAATAGTTGTTTGGTCTGTTCATTATAAGAAACAACTATTGATCCTAAAACAGTCTTTGGAACTACAATGCTTGTCTGATGAGTTTTCAGTTGAGAAAATTTAGGGCAAGCTGTCAAAGAGCTTCAGCCTGTAAGAAAAATAAATTTTTTGCAACCGTTGATTCCCTGCACGCACTATGTTCATATTCGAAATCAAAGATCGCTCGATACAGAAAGGTACGGGAATCGTAGCTAACGTTATTTCGCTTTAATTAGACTCTGGATCGTCACTCGAAAGCTTATCTGTGCCACCTAGTTTGTACGGAAAGCAGAAAATAGTATGGTCAACTAATGAGATATTTTTAGGTTTGATAACTATTTTAAAGTAGCAACATAGTTAGCAACTGACACCACGGTCGAACTTCACAGATATTGGATGCCCATGAAATATATATGGTCTGCTGAACATATAAGGCAAATAGTAACACTGAGAAACAATACGAATAACAGGGCGGAGATTTTACCCAGACAAGCAAAACAATGGACTGCGCTACTGCATTTTCGAAGCCGTTTAAACAATCACTACAGAAAAATGATCAATACGCATAGGAATGAAAAGCTGATTTTTAAAAGGTTTGGCTAAAGTTACACAATGCGTGTGTCTACCAATACCAAAAATCAAACGAAAAGGATTTTGAGAAGATTATTAACAATTGTTTTTTTATGTTCTCACTATTTAGTATATTATTTTGTTATCTACGGGTTTGCAAAAATTTCCGCTTGTATCATCTAATATTAACGAATTGTCCATAATAAACGGTTAATGCTTATTCATTGCTTTTTGTATTTTCATATCTGCAGTAATTCAAAATAGCATATATAATAATAAATTATTTCCTGACATCAGGAACAAGCCATTTTTACTGGCAAGATCAATAAAAACATATCAGACCATACCAGTGTTGAATTGTAGCGCAAACTGTTTGTACTGCGATAAGGAAACATCCTAGTTTAAAGTGTGTAGCAACATCTAGGTGTGTGGACGACCAAAACTAGAGAGGTTTATATATATTTGTGTATAGAAATCGGACGTAACTGAATTTGAAACTCCGAACTGTTGGGGGGGCAATAAAATTGTACCCATGGGGTGGAGTATTTCTGAAGAGAGATATAACAGGTCGATAAGTTCAGATTATTTAAAAGTTGGTGGATACAGATTAGTGGAAGCGGCTTTTACAAAATCGACCTTGTTCATAGGTCTGGGATGTGATTTTGGGACAATGAGGTCATTTTTCTATGCAGCTCCTTATGGAATGTGGGTTTCTATCCAGTTTAGTTGTCAGTTATATACTTAGATATAATGAAATAATAAACGTTTTAAATTAGGTTTCGTATTGTAGTCAATAATGTTTAACTGAAACAATTTGGTACTATACTATAGAATGTCCTCATAGTCCACTGACAAACAGTTTTAATGTTTGATGAAGTGGCTAGCACGTGTGTCACAATGCTTGCAAAAACCTGTTGTCTGTACGGTAGACGATATTTAAAACTAGGAAATGTTCGCCTACTTTACTCTACGCCCATTAGTGTTTTTCCAGTAATAGACATAGTGGCCATCTCCAACAGCTTACTTATCTCGATCTTTGAGCCTGATGCCTAATAAATTAATAAGCAAATGGTGTAATCGTACTTACATGTTACCTGACGTGTTCATAATCAGTGTTGTTATTGCCTACTGTCACAATGTTATTAATATAGTGAGGTGTGTTAACACTATTTAATAAGCAAGTTACTTAAGTTGGTTTGCCAGTTAGCTTTGTGAAGCATAAAAATCGTTCGTTACGCAGATTCACAGATTATTATATGTCGGGCAGAGTGACACTAAAAGAATCTGGTATTAAGGTGAATGATATATCCGAAAAGAATGCTTGTCACTAGTTAATAACCTATTAAGTAACAACTTTAGATAGCATTCTAAAATATAAACTTTTTCATGTGATATGCTATTATACACAGTTGCCAAAATGGCTAAATCGTAACATAGTTATCTTAAATATTAGCATGTGTTCACCATGCGACTAACACTTAATTCCACATTTTCTCCTCACTGTAACTATCTACAATGAAAAGCCTAGTTAAAATATTTGCACATAAATATTTTTTTATATGCAAAGCAATGCAAAGAATTTTGATGAGTTTTAAGTAATGTAGCGAAATTGCTTTCACTGCTACTCGGCACAGTTAGCTTTCCCCAACTTCTGGAATTTTACATAACTGCACCGCTGGTAGGCAAGGATATGCCACCAAAGTGTAGTTGCAAATAAACTCTGATAGACTTTTAAAATGTAAGCCAAACGTCAACATACCCCAGAAAACTGCTTCCGGATCTCACTTGTTGAAACAGTATAGGTTTTATGGACTTTAGTTCTGAATTGTTGAACTTCGTACATTTTCGCTACTCGTTGGTAACTCCGTCAGGAATCCTCTGAACCACTGCAGAATCTAGCCATGTATTAGAAATCTAATTCTAACCTCACCCACTCTCCTCTTATAAGTTTTGTGCCTAACCGAAACTTTATAAGTCCAACCGTTATAAATAAAACAAAATCAGGCCACCACAACAACATCTGCGAATGCGGTTTGAAGACGCAAATTGAAGTTACATAACTACTGAGCTCAAAGTATGAACAGAATGCATCAGTAGTTAATATTCTACTGTCAGGACATATGATGACACGAGTCTGGAACCAAACTAACAGCATCAAAGTCTACAGTACCAGGACACCAAATGTATGTGCTCTATCATGTCGCATATTTAGCTCCTAGGTACGTCCAGATCTAGCGACAGAAGAAACCAGATTATTATGAAACAGGTCTTCATTTTATCAGCGTTGGCAGGAGATAGTGGAACGCATTTCTAGTCATTTAAACATACAAATACCTCTCAACGTTCAGTAAAAGATAATAGGAAATATAATTCCTATGCAGAATAAGGAAGTAAATTAATACTGGAGCTTAATTGTTTTGAAGTACGCTTAAGGTTTGAAGTGAACTTTTAGCTATTCAACCTAATTTGCTACAAATATATGGCTAAGAACAACGCGCTTCTTGACCAGGGCGTTACGGTTCCAATAAACGGCTGAGAGTGAGTAGAATAGATCATTAAGTATGTCCAGATGTGGGATAAGTCCAAAAATGCTTAAAAATTGGGCGATGACGAGAAACCAGTCGTATTGTGCCAGTGGGTTCCATATTTGCCTTATATATTATCATCTACAATCAGAAAAAAGATAAAAGCAGAGAGAACACAAAACAACAGCACTGGTATCCTGAAAATAATTGGCAAAAATTAGTGTTTATATGGGGATTGAAAGGGGTGACACACCACTTGTGCTTGTAAGTGGATTCAAAGAGAAGAACACTGTCAAATAACTAAGACAGGTGAATAGTGCTGATACTTTCAGAGCCAATATTATTTAACAAGTAGGGTAAGAAACAGTATTTGGCATGATCATTTTTAATGAGAATTCATTATAAGTGAAATTACCAACATGTCGTACAAATAAAAAGGTGAATGACTTTTCCAATTGCTTCGAAGAATTGTTTCAGATTCTGGAAATTTTACTTGTAAAATAATTCACATAAACTGTAGATTTGGAATATGACACATTTATTTTCGAAGCTTAATTGAGTAGGTCATAGCGAGAAGGTTCCTTAAGCTGAATTATATTAAACACGTATATTATACTATGTATCACCTCAACGCTTTACACAGTATCTAATCATCGGCATAGTGGCATAAAGGAAGGATCACGTTCTATGGAAAGTTATCGACAAAAATTAGAACTATTGAGAGGCCAAGTACTGCTTCCTGTAATCCCCGCTAGACTATGAGGGCCCGTTTAACTTGGCAGTTAGCTGTTGTTGTTTGACATGGATAACAATAATAATATGATAATACTGATAATAACAAATTACAGTGATCAGGCGAAAGGTGGTTTTGAAAGCGTGACGAGTTTGATGCAAAACGAATAGTACAATAACACGTCAGCAAGTCTGTCAGATTAAAAGGGGTTCAACACACGTACGAAATTTGAAGAGAGGCTGAGCGCAATGTTCGTGACTGCAGTAATAGTTATATGAAACGTAGAAGTAATATACGGGACAATAAAACAAAACTGACAAAGTTCAACGAATATAACATCACTATGTAAAATACTACAACTGTTAATTAAACAATCAAGCTATACATATAAGTATTAATAATAACTCATCTCAGAAGATACAGGTACCCTCATACATTGTCAGTGTGACACAATAGGTGAGGCTTATTGTTAATGATTTCTTATTTCATAATATCACAAGTAGATCAGTTTTGCAGGCAGGATTAACATAAAAACAAAAGATCATAACCATACTGAGCTGTTACGCTAACAAATTAGTTTGTAATAGTTGAACGTTCATGGTTTGAGTGTGTATTAATGTAGTGAGGCAATTTAAAGTCAACTACATTAAATTTGTAAAACGATTGGCTGCAGGTGATTTTATTTTATTTACAAACGAATTGTTTGAAGGTGGTTGTTGTGAAGAAACTATTTTTGCTTTTATCAAATAGGTATACTTAAACAACATTAAGTTAGATGGATTATATTTCACGTTTATGCCCTGCGCGTAGACGTCTGAGCATGAGTGGACATTATTCATATGTAGGCTGTATGAATTTAGTACAACATAATTCTGGCTTCCTGGTTTTGGAGGTTGAGAAGAATGCAACGGAACAGTCTCATCTACCTGCGAGTCAATATTGTATCATGTTTGGTGGAAGAAAGACCATGGGAATGTCACGCCAAGGCCAATAACATTATTTAGTCTAGGTAAACTCATGGAGTTTATATTCAGCTGCATGTTATTGTGTGATGTGCCAATGCACATCCAACCACATTTGTTGGCGATAAACTGTAGATTGCCGGTAGTGCACCAGTTGGTTACCAGGAATGAGCCATATTTAATTAATGCATATTCTGAAGTTTCCTTTAGAATTCGTACCGGTACATGGACATAGATGACGTATATACAACCTTGTTGGTGGCGGCGACAAATAACAATAATTTTTAGTTATTTATTTCACGATACCGGGAGCAAGCAATTTTTTACAGACTGGATAGTCAAAAACATATGACAATAATAGCGTTTAATTGTTGCACAGACTGTTCTTACTGTGATATTCAGAGATAATGTGATAATTAACGTTGTTTTAAATTTGTTATTTATGTGGCGTCCATTACGAACTAGATCTTGGAACGATCTTGTGACAGAAAATTTCCATGATGGGTTCCAGTCACCATATCAAAGGAGTATATTATGACAGAGGATGTAGTTATTCAACTTTTTGAGTAGTAATAAGCGACGTCTAAGTGCTGAAAGGATAGAAAGACAACGACAGCAGGACGGAACAGCAGTCTTATGACATGTTATCTACAACGATCCTTGTGGATGACAAGTTCGAAATCCAAAGTAATTCTGGAAACACGTACATTCATGACAGAAATATGTGTTTTGATAGACCAAGGCAGATGCAATGCAGAACAATTCTTCTGAATTAATGCAAACAGTAATAATCACAAACTTCGCTATAGGCAATCACAACAATGAATAAGAACGCGTCATGAACAACCTGCAAGAAGTACGTAAAGGCAAACAAAGTGTAGATAAAAGCGGATTTTTAATTGTGAATGAAGTGGGAATATAGATGACAATGCAACTCTATGCGCCTTTTTAGCTTACCAGGTGTAAATACATAGACGTCTGTTTATTTACACATTTACCTCTCATAATTTGTTTGGTTAGAATAGATGCATCTACAAATTCACACTTTGTTGCGGAATAAATAACCTACGGTTTACCTTTATTTACACCGTGTAGTTCATGATTCGCCTAAATTTAAGCAGCATAGTCTACTTTTTGCCTTTATTTACAACGTGCAGTCTACTTTCCTCTTAGAGCCTACATTCACACAGCTTAGCCTGCTCATCGTCCGCAGTAATTATCCAACCTACTTTCGTACAAACATCTCATTTTGTCAACTAATGTAGACGCTTACTTCAAAAGTGTGCGTTCACAAATCACTAGATGTAAATGAAAATGCGAAAGCTTATCTGTATAGTATTTAATGGTAAACGGTTGGATTGCAATGTAGACGATTCAAATAAACATCCATATACTGTCAACAATTGTATTAATAGCGAAGTTCCATTCAAACTGCATGCTACTCTATACACAAGTAATTTTTTAGGAAAAACACCTAGGTAATAAGTTGATCGTTTTATGGAAGGTATTTATTTAAGAAAGTGTTTATAATAACAAATTAGTACAGATCCCATTGATGGTAATCGACTTTTTCTATTAGTATCTGTAGATGCACGACAATAAGATGCATTCATGCAAGTAATTTGTCTGATTTTCATTCAAAACATGCATGATATAGTTTACACGTGTATAAATAAAACAGCCAAACGTTAGGCATACCAAAGCTAATGCTAATACCATAAATTCCTTATGAATCCAAACAACAACTTACGGATTACAAGTTAAGGATATATCGCTTGTTAAGTTTATCTTTCATGCTGTTGCGACTGCCAAACACATCCAATCCACAAGGCACAGTATTTTTTTCTCTTTTGTTATTTTTACCATTGTTTTGATAGTATTACACTATAAATCGCCTATTTTTAAAGACCGCAACTCAGTGCCATGCCCCCTAGCATTTGGTAACATGAGACAAGTTGATTGTGCGATCCCATAACATGGTGACATTTGCAATAAGTCACGGATTACTATCACTGTCAGATAATGCCTTAAGCTTACCCACAAGATTATAGGGTGGAATTTACAAGATCGGAAAGAGCGAATTAGCCCTTCCACAGTTCTTGTTGGTCTTTACTAGCGCGATAATATGGTATTAAAACAGTGCGCCAAAACAGTGAGCCACCCAATCTGTGATCTATTTCAACACTCGTTGCAGCTCAAAACGTTACCAGAAGAGTAGAAGCAGGCGATCGCATCCCCAACCCACAAGGGAGGGGACAGAAAGGACCCCATTTGCCATAGACCGGTGGTAGTATTCCCAATACCATCATGGATTTTTAGATGATTGGGCAACCTGTTGGGACACCAACACTCAAGTTCAAACAATATACCCGGTTGCGAGTATCTGTTTTGCTTATATTCCTGTACTTTGAAAGAGCGTTTGACACTGTGCCCTATAGCTTGCTTATCCGCAAGGCAGCGGCAATGGGCTTCACTAAACCTCAACTCTCTTGGCTAGAGAATTACCTTTTGGGGCAAAAGTTCCGTGCTAAGGTGGATAGGGTGTAATCAGACTGGAGGCCAGTCACAGGGCTCCATTGTCGAGCTACTGTTGCTCCTAATTTTCATTAATATCCTCTCGTCCATTCTTCTATACACGGATGACGAAAAACACTGGAAAGCTGTTAGAGTGGACGGGGACTGGAAACTCTTACAACAGGATGTGTCCAGGATTGAGAGGTGGACAGACAACAATGGCCTAACTCTCAACATACAAAAATGACATACAATGCAGTACCTCACTTTGGACGGCACTCAACCAGCCTATTAGCTAGGCGGGTAACAAATAACTAGTGCCTTCATTGGCGTCATTAAACCATACACCACCTCGTATTGAGTTAGTAGGCAGCTAGGCGTACTAACACCGAACCTGTTTCCCACAATATCTAACACATACATAAGACCACACCAAACACATGTAGAAAACCACAAAATTGTCGAACATCCCCCCCCAACTTTCATGGTGGATACCAATCTGGAGTCCAGGGGCAAGCAGCAAAATGCGTAGCCGAACTTTGGAATAAATAATACACCGACTGGCCATGACAGCTAGGGCTGTTCACCCTAAGCTACAAACGGTTGCTGGGAGACTTACTCACTGTCTACAACATACTAAGCACGCCTGGACACCCAAATAATATCATACTGGCTGCCCCACATATTTATACATTTGAAGTGACCCACGAATTATTGCCCACCGGAAAGCATACACACAGGCGAGGACGAATTTCTTGCCAATATGAGTTTGCTACGCTTAGAACGCGCTGCCAGAGGGAGCAACCGTAGCCTCCGCCGTAGCTCGTTTTAAAAAAGCTAAATGATTATGTGTACCACAGCGGTGTACCCAGAGCTTCCTGGGACAGTAGCTAAATACTTGATATTAATATCAGGCCTTGAACCTTTGCACTCTCAACTTTTATTTATTCTACGGTATTTTTCTAGGTCTTACAAACCAAATTACCGAGGACAGAACGAAGGGAAGCAGACTAGTAGAATACGATGGTTCAAAAATAATAAAAATAAAAGAATGAAGGCAAAAAATAAAAATAGTAAAGATAATAGTAAATGATATGGAAAAGGAAATGAAAGAAGAAAGAAGTCAAAAAATAAGAAAAGAATTAATAATAGAAGAGAAAAAGCTGAAACTGCAGGGTCGGGATTGGCTGTGTATCCAGCCAAACACCGGAAGAAATTGAAGATCAGAAACCGAGCACTAAGAAATCAGTTGGTTTGAACTAGCTCGTCACGTAATTATTGGATACGCTGAACTGTATCCGCTTGCTACTATAGCGTGTTTTAGCCAAAAGCACTAAGTACTTTGGAATGTTGCATCATAAGTAGCACTCTGAAGGAATATCGAAAAGCTTAGCATAATAATTATGTAACGGTTCCCTAAACAAACAATCTATGCGATGGATTTTTATTTTGAAGATTTATCTCATTATTTTCTGTCTAGAATCTTTTCCTGAATATGGCGTAGTCTTTTGCAGAATTCCATTTTATTTGGACCTTCACCAAAACTTCGTAAGTAAGAAAGTATATAAACTGATCCCGGTAAAGTATTTTTACATTTTATAGTAACTCACGAATCTCGTAGTGTAAATGTCACCACTTTTTACACACAGCCATTTCATAGCCACTTAAGTCAGCACAAATAGTACTACAAACTGTATTACGCTGCGACTTTCTGAAGAGTGAGGCGCATCAACAGAATTGCCTTATATCTGTGTAAGTACTGAAAACATCGCCTACATTTTGGGTTCCACAAAATCATCTAAGCCCTTACAAATATTTTCCTAAGGTTGTTCGATTAAGATGAGCTGGTTTGTATTTGAAACAATTTTTAACTGATTTTTGAATACAAACTAGACAAAAGTTTACTGCTTGGTGAATAAAAATGACCTTGCGTCCTTGAAATGAAAATATCAATCAGTCACTCGACGCCTGCCCACCTCTTGTGGAGCGCAGGCTGCCGAACAGCATTCTCCAGTCAACTCTGTCTCGAGCTCTCCTTCCCAGTTCTTCCAATGTGTTATTCAATTCATTCAGGTTTGCCCCTTGATTAGTGGCGTAATGTGTTCTACGGCCCTCCTCTTTTAATTTAGTGTTGTGGATTTCAAGTTATTGCCTGTCCTTTGATGTAGTTTGGTGATTACCTCAATTTTTGTCTTATCCACTTCCAGAGTTTTTTCATGATTTCCTTCTCAATTGAAAGTTGGTTTGTTCTCTGCCACCCTAAGTTGTTGCTGACGATTCTTGGTCAACGGATATTAAGCATCTTGAGCAAACAAATGTTTACGAATACCTGTATCCGTTAAAAGGATGCTGTTCGTAGTTTCCAAGTTCCGGCCCCATACAATAGAACGTTTGTCTTATGGAATCTTACATTGACATGAACTTCGTATTCTTCAGATGTATAACTGTTTCCTTGCATTGCCAATCCGTGGGATTACATCTGAATCAGATCCTCCCTGTTTGTCGGTGTCGTCTAGATATGTTAACGACCTTCAGAGCTTCACAGCCAGATGAAATTTCGATGGTGCTTTTTCTCTTGCATGTATTGAAACCGGTAGCTGCAGAGGTCACTACTACACTGTTCGTCGACACCTGCATTTGTTGCTGCTTGTAAGGAGGGGGAAAATAATTAGATTGTTTCTAAAATTCAGATAGTCCAGCTGCATCTAAGCTGTCCATTGAGTTTCGTTCTTCCTACCACCTCATGATGTTGGGATTTCAGATTCCAGCCAACCATCAGAAGAAAGAAAAAGGGCGAGAGTAAGTAGCGCTGTATAACACTGGACTTCACTTGGATATGTGAGTTTTCCTCCATGAATGATTTTACAATGTAGTCCGTCATAAACATTCGATATGATATTGACTACCACCATGTTGAAGGAGGTGCCATAACGTTTTTTTATCCACTTTATCAAATGCTTTATAATAGTCAGTTGATGTAAAAATATGAGTTTCATTCAGTTGATTGTTTAAAATTGGTCAATGTATCGTCCTGACATGTTGAATTTATTTTTTTAATCTCACTTTGATAGTTTTCTGTGGTAGTTCCTTCTGTTTTGACTAAATCGTGAAAGGCTTGAAATATATTGTTGAGAGCTTTAGTTGTTTTTAAACCATTTGCCCAGTGCTTATTTAGCTTTGACTTTATGCTGCCCCTCTCCCACCAGGTGCTGGTCTAAAAATATGTCAGATCCATAAGGTATCCACTCTACAAGTACTCCCTGTGGTTTTTGTACAACATCAGTGTAATTCCTTGTATGCGAGGCATATTCATCTTCATGACCAAAGTACAATTGTATCTTTCTGGAGGATAATCTCACCTGCTCAGTTTTTAACCAGTGACTTCTACTTAAGGTTTTATCGTTTCGTTTCCTTAGCTACGTTGATGCTTCTCCTTGTCTTATGCATGGTGCAAGCACTCCATAAATCTGTGTTAATTGTTGCTCTGGCTTTCATAAGAGGCATTGTTCTCGTGACTTTCGAAGAAACTCGACTTTCACTATGCCATACCTTAACGTTTTGGACTGAAGACCATCAGGAACCTTAGGAGGATTTCATGCTGTACTAAAATTATCCTAGTAACAAATAATGGTGATGTATAGCCTATCGCTTTGTCCTAGAAACGTCAAAACTGATTCTACTCGGAAATTTTGAACATCTAAAAATGGAAGGCGATTCGATCAAAAAATATTCAATATTGTCAGTGCATCGGCTTCTTTGACAACCATACTCATCAACACGCTACTAATTAATTTAAGAGTTACACCAATGCACGATTATTCCTACAAACTTGTAACGATTTTTACTTAGTTTAACTGTGTGACAGATTGATATTCGTAGGGTACCATCAACGGCCAGTAAGCACTGGATAGCAGTTACGTCTTGGAATGGAAGCTTGTAGTAATGCGCTCCCTTGATTTTACTAGAGGAATCAAACCCGCGAACTGGAGGTAACAGAAAGATTGTCGCTCTACATCACTGTGGCGGAGTCCAAAGTTAGAATTCCCACTTTCATTAATTTGTGGCATAGTGGGTCTATATTTATTCTTCAATTATCCCAATCCATTTATTGGTTAAAAATTGCACGTCATTCTATTCAATTTTGTGGAGTTTGCATTCATTTTTAAAATTTAAGAAATATCATTTAGCATCTCATGGAAACTATGGCTTATTTATCTGAAGCATCAAGAACGTATTAAATTTACTATTCGTTTGACATATAAAGTGTTGTTCCCCCCCCCACATTATTCTGCACAAAAAGACAGCGATACGAAAGCTTTTCCAGACAAATTTCCTTACTTACCATTATTTGGCTCTTCAAACTCACAGTAAATTCTTTGGAATATATTGGATCTCGTTTATAATAGCTTATTCGTATAGTATATTAGTATGAATGTAGGAGGTGTATTAGGCAAATATCTGCGATTCAGTGATTTGGTGGTTGTTTATTAATTGTTGCTGACATGTTGGCAACGGCTATTTGAGATCTTAAGAGGACTGGTACTCCAGTGAAATTTGATAATCATTTTTATTGTGCTAATCTGTCAGCCAAGTTACAATCTGCTCACTAGTCCAAGCGAATCAACATTTATTTTTTTATTTATTACAGAAATCACGCCAGTTTACAGGCATGGTCATTATGATGCAGAAAGTTTAACTCTTTTACAATGGAACACAAAGTTTTTGCGAAATGAATGCTTGACTAATAATACCATTTACAAGACAAGCTGGAAGATACATTTCATTCTTGAGTTTTCAGGAATGTATTAGTAGAGAACACTTATTAATATATGTAATCAATTCAAAAAATGGAGTGTCAAAGACGCGACACAAGGAAGATTTAGATACCACACAGTTGTTTGAAATAGTCTATTGTGGCGTCAAGTACGAACATGTCCTTGTGTGGGACGGCACCTTGTAGGTGGACGATGGAGATTGGAGGTAACACATTAAAGCATCATGAGTAGATCACAAAGATGCAATTTCCTTTCCAGCGTGGACTTTGGGTTATATTTTCAGCGTGCCACGATAGTTGGGAACTGAAAAGATAAAGAAAAGAAACAAGCGAAAACGCTAGAGGGCACAGAATCAGTTAAATACATCTGATTATAGTGAGACCTAAAGTGTACATATTGGATTAACTAAATCTCATTTGTTACTCGACTTTTTTATTCTGGGAAACGTCAAAACTGATTCTACTCGGAAATTTTGAACATCTAAAAATGGAAGGCGATTCGATCAAAAAATATTCAATATTGTCAGTGCATCGGCTTCTTTGACAACCATACTCATCAACACGCTACTAATTAATTTAAGAGTTACACCAATGCACGATTATTCCTACAAACTTGTAACGATTTTTACTTAGTTTAACTGTGTGACAGATTGATATTCGTAGGGTACCATCAACGGCCAGTAAGCACTGGATAGCAGTTACGTCTTGGAATGGAAGCTTGTAGTAATGCGCTCCCTTGATTTTACTAGAGGAATCAAACCCGCGAACTGGAGGTAACAGAAAGATTGTCGCTCTACATCACTGTGGCGGAGTCCAAAGTTAGAATTCCCACTTTCATTAATTTGTGGCATAGTGGGTCTATATTTATTCTTCAATTATCCCAATCCATTTATTGGTTAAAAATTGCACGTCATTCTATTCAATTTTGTGGAGTTTGCATTCATTTTTAAAATTTAAGAAATATCATTTAGCATCTCATGGAAACTATGGCTTATTTATCTGAAGCATCAAGAACGTATTAAATTTACTATTCGTTTGACATATAAAGTGTTGTTCCCCCCCCCACATTATTCTGCACAAAAAGACAGCGATACGAAAGCTTTTCCAGACAAATTTCCTTACTTACCATTATTTGGCTCTTCAAACTCACAGTAAATTCTTTGGAATATATTGGATCTCGTTTATAATAGCTTATTCGTATAGTATATTAGTATGAATGTAGGAGGTGTATTAGGCAAATATCTGCGATTCAGTGATTTGGTGGTTGTTTATTAATTGTTGCTGACATGTTGGCAACGGCTATTTGAGATCTTAAGAGGACTGGTACTCCAGTGAAATTTGATAATCATTTTTATTGTGCTAATCTGTCAGCCAAGTTACAATCTGCTCACTAGTCCAAGCGAATCAACATTTATTTTTTTATTTATTACAGAAATCACGCCAGTTTACAGGCATGGTCATTATGATGCAGAAAGTTTAACTCTTTTACAATGGAACACAAAGTTTTTGCGAAATGAATGCTTGACTAATAATACCATTTACAAGACAAGCTGGAAGATACATTTCATTCTTGAGTTTTCAGGAATGTATTAGTAGAGAACACTTATTAATATATGTAATCAATTCAAAAAATGGAGTGTCAAAGACGCGACACAAGGAAGATTTAGATACCACACAGTTGTTTGAAATAGTCTATTGTGGCGTCAAGTACGAACATGTCCTTGTGTGGGACGGCACCTTGTAGGTGGACGATGGAGATTGGAGGTAACACATTAAAGCATCATGAGTAGATCACAAAGATGCAATTTCCTTTCCAGCGTGGACTTTGGGTTATATTTTCAGCGTGCCACGATAGTTGGGAACTGAAAAGATAAAGAAAAGAAACAAGCGAAAACGCTAGAGGGCACAGAATCAGTTAAATACATCTGATTATAGTGAGACCTAAAGTGTACATATTGGATTAACTAAATCTCATTTGTTACTCGACTTTTTTATTCTGGGAAACGTCAACTGATACTACAGATAACTATGGTAAATTTCAGATCTACTTTATCCTATAAGATAAAGTATGGGAGAATAAAGACATACTACATCACTTCTAAGAAGTGCATAGACATTACGAGTTTCCTAAGCACTCTCTCTAGGTAGAAAAACGTTCTATTGCCTGTAGGTGATAATAAAAAGTTTTTAAAGTCTAAAGTGCTTTTTATTGTTTAGTCGAGTTATAAGTAGAATTAAATGCCAGGAGGTCCATTGATAAATGTAGCCATAGTCTATATAAGTTGTGTTAGTAAGTTACAGATGCCCGGCATTGTCCAAGTGTAGGTTTATTGCCAATCTAAACTGTGACAATGAGTTAGATTGTCGTATGCTTTCTGGTAACCGGTTCCAAAGGTTAGCATAACGTGCAACAAAGAAGGAGGATTTTAGCTTAATAGTGGCTCTCTGCACTGTTATTACCCATAAAGGGTCTAACTTCCAAGCACAGCATCTAGCATCATAGGGTCGGCCAGGGGTTAATAGTCTAGTAAGATGCCGTTGAACTTTCTCTATTTTTTGCCGATCTAGTGAACGCATGCAACTATATATAATTGGGCAGTACTCAAGTAGAGGTCTAACACAAGTTTTTGCGAAATGAATGCTTGACTAATAATACCATTTACAAGACAAGCTGGAAGATACATTTCATTCTTGAGTTTTCAGGAATGTATTAGTAGAGAACACTTATTAATATATGTAATCAATTCAAAAAATGGAGTGTCAAAGACGCGACACAAGGAAGATTTAGATACCACACAGTTGTTTGAAATAGTCTATTGTGGCGTCAAGTACGAACATGTCCTTGTGTGGGACGGCACCTTGTAGGTGGACGATGGAGATTGGAGGTAACACATTAAAGCATCATGAGTAGATCACAAAGATGCAATTTCCTTTCCAGCGTGGACTTTGGGTTATATTTTCAGCGTGCCACGATAGTTGGGAACTGAAAAGATAAAGAAAAGAAACAAGCGAAAACGCTAGAGGGCACAGAATCAGTTAAATACATCTGATTATAGTGAGACCTAAAGTGTACATATTGGATTAACTAAATCTCATTTGTTACTCGACTTTTTTATTCTGGGAAACGTCAACTGATACTACAGATAACTATGGTAAATTTCAGATCTACTTTATCCTATAAGATAAAGTATGGGAGAATAAAGACATACTACATCACTTCTAAGAAGTGCATAGACATTACGAGTTTCCTAAGCACTCTCTTCTAGGTAGAAAAACGTTCTATTGCCTGTAGGTGAATAATTAAAAAGTTTTTAAAGTCTACAAGTGCTTTTTATTGTTTAGTCGAGTTATAAGTAGAATTAAATGCCAGGAGGTCCATTGATAAATGTACCATAGTCTATATAAGTTGTGTTAAGTAAGTTACAGATGCCGGCATTGTCCAAGTGTAGGTTTATTGCCAATCTAAACTGTGACAATGAGTTAGATTGTCGTATGCTTTCTGGTAACCGGTTCCAAAGGTTAGCATAACGTGCAACAAAGAAGGAGGATTTTAGCTTAATAGTGGCTCTCTGCACTGTTACCAGAGAATTTTGGTTCCGCAAGTCATACTTATGTTTTCCAGCAAATGTCAAGGCAGTACAATCTGTTATAATATCTTTATGAAGAATTTTATAGAGTATAGTAAGATTAAGTTTAATCCTTCTGACCCATAAAGGGTCTAACTTCCAAGCACAGCATCTAGCATCATAGGGTCGGCCAGGGGTTAATAGTCTAGTAAGATGCCGTTGAACTTTCTCTATTTTTTGCCGATCTAGTGAACGCATGCAACTATATATAATTGGGCAGTACTCAAGTAGAGGTCTAACACAAGTTTTATAAAGAATAACTTTAGATTCGCTAAGACGATAGTTACGATGAATAAAACCAATAAGTCTACGAGCTTTAGAGACCTGTGATGAAGCATGCTCGGTAAAGGATAGACTTTTTGAGTATCTTACTCCTAAATCACAGACGCCATTTAGATGACGAAATTCATGTTCGTTAAGGTGTAGGTTAATCTCGGGGTTAGATTCTCCGAAACATAGGTACCCTGACTTTTGTGTGTTAAGGGGAAGAAACCATTTATCACACCATTTGCTTAGTTTATTGAGATCTCTCTGTATTATGTCGTTAATATTTCGACCTTCATCTGGGTTGAATGTATAGACAACTTTGAGGTCGTCCGCAAACATAAAGGTCTTACCCTCTTGAAAACAGTGGCATATGTCATTAACATACATAATAAATAACAATGGTCCAATGACTGAACCCTGGAAGACACCACTGGTGATATTTTGAGGACCTGAGAGATATCGTCCTAGTTTCACTAATTGAATGCGATCTTTCAAAAACGAAGCTAACCAATCATGCAATTTGCCCGTTATCCCGAAAGCTTGTAATTTATATAAGAGAGATGAGTGATGTACTTTGTCAAACGCTCTAGTGAAGTCAAAGTATAGGGTAGCAATTAATTTTCCATCATCTCTATTGTTTATTATATAGTCGAAGTATTCTAGGTGGCAAGTTATGCAGGATTTCTTAGACACGAAGCCGTGCTGGGAAGATTTAATTAGCTTGTGCTTAACTATGTGAGTGTAAATCTCCTCTTTTATAACTTTCTCCATGACTCTAGATAAAACGGAAGAGTGATTAATTGGACGGTAATTTTCAATGCTAAGTCTGGTGCCTTTTTTGAAGTGAGGGATTATATACGTGGTTTTCCAGGAACTAGGAAAAATTCCATCTTCCAAGGAGAGATTAAATATTTTTGTGAGCAGTATTTGGAAGGCTGAGCTACCATATTTAATCAAATTAACCGGTATTCCATCCTCCCCGCTATTAAATGAAGGTTTTAGTGATCTTATAGCATTTCTAACATTAGTAACTGTAAACTTCATGCCAGTTAATTTATGCTGGTTAAAGTTGCTGATCATCCCTATAAGTGGACTGTTTTTAGTAAAAGAGTGTGCAAATGATTCACTAAATGCTTCGCAGATCTCCATAGGGTTACTAGTTATTTTATTTTTGATTTTGAGAGTAGTAGGAAGACTGGACTGGGCATAAAGTTTCTTTCTGAGGGTGGCTGCTAAATAGGCTATTTTGTCAGGTAATTTCAGAAGCATTTTTTCGGCTTCTAGTTCTCTCGTTTTTCTGTAGTTTGCTATATTTGTGAATACTGAATGGATACTGGAAATTACGGAAAAGTCATGCTGAACGAATAATCTCTTTCGTAACTTCCTTAGTTTGTTTTTAAATTTAACAGGGATGTATTCACTATTTGGGATGTGCGGTTTAATCACTTTAAAAGGGGCAACACTGTCAAGACATAAATCTATATTATGGTAAAAAGCATCTAGTGAGTCATTAACTTCGTAAGAGGAGAAAAATATATCCCAATTAAGATCATGTAGTAATTTCTCGGTATTAGACCAGTTAATTTGAGCATAGTTTCTACGAGAATCAGAAGGATCGTTTGTTTTACTTTTAGTACATGAACATTCATTGACAATTAACTGGCAAATGACAACTTTGTGGTCGCTGCCAGGAAATTCAAGACTAGTACTGACTGAGTAGTTTGGGGCATTTTGTAAGAAGATTAAGTCTAATAAGTTGGACTTTCGTGTAGCTTTACGTACTACTTGAGTCCATGCATTACTTTCAAGTATTCCAAAGAATTTATCAAGGTGTGGAGGTTCATGCAAGGGGTTCCAAGTAACAGAAGGCATATTGAAATCTCCTCCTATCAACTTGGTCATAGGAAGCAATGATAATGATGCGAATAAATGACCTAATTGTTGGGTAAAAGTATGGGTAGGATTAGGTGGTCTATAAATACAACCTATCAGGAATTGATAATGGGAACAGTTGTCAATACTGACAAATATAGCGTCATCTAAAAGTTCACTACCTTTTGGGGAGATAAGAGATGATGAAAAATCGGATCGAACATATATTATACATCCTCCGCCTTTTCCTGAATTCCTATCTTTGCGGTATATGACATAATTATCAACTTGAAGTGTAAGGTCTGAGATATCGGGAGTACACCAAGTTTCAGTTATTAGGACATAGCATGGGTTAACTGAGTACATTAGGGATTTAAGATGAGTGATTTTATTGAAGAGGGAACGGGAGTTAAATAGAATAGTGGAGAACTGTATGGGACTAATAAAATTGGATAGGTCATGGGTTACCTGAGTTAGTGGAGAATCCCTATGAACTCTGTTTGAAATGGAAGAAGAAAATGGAGTATAGGGGAGTGATAGCAGCGAGACATTAGCCACTAGAGGGTTGGAAGAGGGTACTTTGTCACTTGGCAGAGTACTATCTATATGACGATGTGGAATAAGTGAGGACTGAACAGGGGAGGAAGTGAGGCGAGTATGGCGGGATAGTGAGAAGGTAGACTTAAGGGATTCATTGTTTGTAAAAGGTGCGAAGTTACGATTCGAGGTTCTATTTGAGTCTATTGGGGAAGAGAATACTGTGGATAGCGGTTCATATGAAAAAATTCTGGTGGATTGTATGTGGGCAGCAAGCAATTATACGTTGGCACATTATTATTGTATGCCATAGAGGCATAACGAAGCAACCCGTGGTCATGATACACTGAAGTTTGAGGGGGATTTATTAGTGATTTGTACGATCTCGATGTGACCGTTGGGCCGCCAAAGGAAAGTGCTGGACTATTAGTGTAGGTGTAATAAGCCTGTTGAGCAAGGTTTGTAGGTATCTTGTAGGCGGATCCCATGGGGTTCTTATGTTGGTTTCTGTTGTTTAGTGGTATGAAATTCGAGTACATTTGGTTGGGATTTAGGGAATATGCTCTAGGGAATTGTCTCGGTTGTAGATTTTCATATCTATGTGGCCACTTATATTGGTGGTGCGGATATTTTCCATGGTTGTGGTGAGCCATGCTACTGTTCATTTGGAACTGAGATGGAATAAGTGGTAATGGGTGGCTTCTTTGTGTAGTAGTGTCTTGGGCCAATAGTATTTGGTACTCTGGCACTGTAGAGTGTGTCACTCCGATTTTTTCTGAGTATTTATTTGGTTTAGCGTAAGGATGGGAGGAGAGAAATCGTTTACTACCACACTGAGTATTAGTTTTTATTTTAGATGGCAGAGGCTTAGTTTGCCTAATATTTTGGGGTTTGTCGTTAATTTTATTATCTAACCTATTAAGGTTCCGACTATTTTGGGTCTTTTTAGTGCTGTTGGTTTGAGGTTTGTTGCCTGATTCTAAGAGAGAATCTATTCCCAGTGCGTAGGTACTCATTACTATCGTTATGCCAATGTTTGAGTTCCTTTATTGTCTTTGCTGTGCAGCGATGCTTTGCAGTGTATAACGTTTCCTCGCACAGCACTTTAGCATGAGGATCGATCGTATTCTTCAGGGGAGTAGTGTCTAAATCGATAAGGTCGGCAGCTATTTCCGTTGCTAATACCATAGTATTGTGGTTTACACAGGGCGAGCTGGTTAGTTCATTTAAATCATGTGGCCCTTCAGTTTTAAGTTTAGTCGGTGTGGTTGAAAGTTCCGATGGCATATTACGTTCACCACAGGTTACTGTAGGACTAGCTTTGCTAGGATTGTTCTGATTTGCTAGTTCATGTTTAGGTTCGTTTAGATTATGAGCTGTGGCGTTATGCCTGCTACGAGTTCTGCGTTGTAGTGGTGTTTTATCAGCAGATATTAGTACAATCTTGTACTCACTGCTAGTTCTTATACGGCTCATTGACTTGATAAATTTCTCACAATCCTGTGTGTATTTAAAGTAAAAAAGAGATGGGCAGCTACTTTGCCAGTCTTTTTTTCTTAGTCTTTTGCACTCACAAAGCACTTGGGACATGCCTGAAGCCTTTAAGAGAGTCCTCAGGGATGTTGTAAACTATTGCCTTATGGAGCGAACTAATACGCTTCACAACTTCGGTCGAAATGAAATCTAGGAAGATTTCAGCTTGCTTAACTTTTTCTATGTCAGTGTTATTATGTTTACCAAATAGGTATGATATTGGGGCTAGATCTTGTAGGACATTCTGCAACTTGGTTAGTGTTGACTTAATGTCGTCCACTTCCATTTTATAAGAAGCAATATCAGTATTCTGATCGGCAATGTTGACTACCCTAACAAGTGGTATGCAACTGTCAGCCAGTTGCCGATTGGTGATAAGCGCTTCGTTAACAGATGCTTCAGAATGTGCAGGGAAAGGGCTATTAAATATTGGTCTTTTAGTTTTGCTACAATTTGTTTGTGTGTCTGACGGATTAGGAAGAGAAAAACTGGTAGAGGAAATGTCGCTCGGTTTAGGAGAACTAGTATTAGGCTTTGAACGTTTTGCCTTAACTCGTGCCATTTTGTTATATCTAGATATTAAGATACTACAAGCTTGTATGTAAAGTTAGGTAATACTGCTGAAGTACTACAAATAATATAACGAAGTGAGAGATGTGCAAGATAACTCGGAAATAAGCCAAAAAGTTAAACCACGTGGAAAAACGTTACCGTTTTCGAAGTTCGCGGGGCACTAGTTTGTGATGGCCGGTGGTCCATGGCAGAATCCGCTAGCAAACCTCAGTTCTCTTAATAACACAAGTACTCCAGATAGCACAAAAGGGGATTCCCTACTAATTGCTCCGAAATTCCGATTCGTCACAATATTTTGTCTGTGATACTAAGTCACTTAGACTGGTGTAAATATTGCAGTTTGATCATAAGAGTTCGATGAGAACTGTAAAGCCGATTACAAAAAGCATAACCCAGCGACTGATTAACTCAAATAACTGTGCTTACACAAAACATATTAAACTTACTGAACACAGCAAAATATCTAGAAAACAGATTTTGATGTAGTGCTATGCTAGATTGTTAATTCGGTATTGGTATATCTGCTTTCCTGAAGAGTATTAGTCAAATTGCTTTTAATATAGAGCGGGCTTGTTGTTTAGTCTAGCATAAAAATGTGGCTTCCTATTTACTAATTGTTATATTTGATACCAACCCTCATTAAAAGCAATCAATGTAGTCGCCGGTCACCAAACTGTTTCGTGAGTTTTATGTATCTAGGTTAATGCCAAACTATTCAGAGCTAAATAGTCAAGCGTCTGAGTCGTCGTATGAATGAATTTCAACTAAATGTAATTTGTTAACATTTTGAGTACCTAAAGTCTATTTCGTGCAACGAATAGAATTTTTTTCAAGCTAACGTAATTAATTTGTCTTAAACAAAATTATGTAACATCCCCAAAAAGTAATAACGATGATGCACGACAGTTTACTTCCTGAGATGTCTAGTGACCTTTGATTGGTTAAGAACTGCAGATATACATGTATATTTAAATATCACATGATAAAATATACTCCCACTTTCTATCTATCCTGTTTATCATGTCAATGCATTATTGTTGTTACTAGTATCTGATTCAGCCATTCGGACGGTTGAACGTAGGTGATTTTGTATCGCATAACAGAGTATATCTCAACGTTATTAATAACATACCCCATAAAAGAAAAACAAAAAATTCGATGAATAAGTTATGTAAACTACTAGAATTCATATGTTTTTATTCCTATTATGTAAATAGATTATATCTCACAGTAGAAAGTAAATGAAACACTTAAGTAAGAATAAACCGATAAGATGATATAAATATATACCTTTGAAGATGCAAATCACTCCATCAGCAGACTACATTACATCATACAACTACTACTTTTATATTCATGAGTAGTACTTACAATAAACTGTAATAGAGAGAAATTAGTAACTTATCTATGATGATCGATTCGTTTTTTAGTAGTAGTAGTAGCAGTCATTAGTACATGTTACTGCAAAAGTACTAGAAGTTTCTCTATCAGTAAATAAATGTGTAACAGAAGTAGCAAGACTACCATTTTGATATAATGGGCACCTAACGAAGATTGACTCTCTTCGAGAACTGTACTTTAGAACATTATCTCAATTATTATAACTGTGAACAGTGTAATCATTTCATTTCTATAACTGTTACGTTCCCCTCGCCCGGTCCTCTCGTTTAGTATGTTGTTTATTACTTTGAACTACGTTTACTTAATTGTGTACAAGTTGTACCCATTCACTGCCACTCTTTTCTTTGTTCTGTACAAATGTTAGGTTTGTGATTGGTTTACCGTGTGGTCTGATTTTATGTATATATAAAGGCATGATTAAAATACAATACGTTCTCAGATTTCGGTTTTCTGGTTCTTCTATTGTCAGCCTGGGGGTGAGTGGGCCTAGGTTAGTTTTACGTTATTAACTAGGCACACTTCATTGGAGTTCGCTACAACCAACTAAAACCCTCTCTTTCTTCACGTCATAACATATTTAAAATCTACTCGACTAACCAATTTTTTCTCATGAATTAAAACAATTTCTTTTATTTTCTATTAAAAAGAAAACATTCATTTACTAGTGTCTATGATGATAACAATTACAATAATAATGCATTAAATAATAAAATATCACAAAATAGACTGTAAAATACAATTAACATAACTATAAACATATTATACACATGAGTATGCATGTATTTAGATCTAAACACAAATAATGATTCCAATAGGAATGATGCAACCATATTGGATAAATGATTCTTCCTCATAATTACTACGACTAATTTACATAAATGATAAAGTACAAATGATAATCGAGAAAGAAGAAAAAAAAGAAAAAGAAAGCTGCATTAGAACAGTCTTCAGTTGGAAAAAGATCAGTCTACAAAATAAATAAATAAAAAACTAAACAAAATGCTTTAATATTATTCAAAAACAATGTTTCAATAACTAGGATAACATTAATAAGATAAACTCATAAATTTAAGTAAGAATATTAACAGACGTAATGTAAACATAAACAAATATGGATAAAATATGATTATATGATTACTAATTACAATAAAAGGTGGGCAGTGTACGTGTATAATGACGATGATCATGATATTATTATCACTGTAGAATAAATTAGTCTGGATAAAGTAAGTGATCTAAATAATATGAATTATGAAGATGAGAAATTTCCGAAGAGATATTATTAATATTTTGAGAGTGGATATTTTTCTGATTAGTTGATGATGAACACAAGCGGCAGCAACCAACTGAACAATATGGGCAAAGTTTTAAATTTCGTGAATTGGATAATTCACAAGTATCAACAGATGGATTGGTAGTTACGGTAAGTATAACGCTAAAAAAGGAACAATTAGAAATGATAAAATCGCGAATTTAAAGTGCAAAAGTAAATTTTGACATTTGCATTTATCACAGATAAATGACGGTTGGGTACAACTAGAAACCAGGGAGCACCGTAAAGCTTGTTGGTCGTAATATGGAATTTCTCGGCAGTGCATACCTTCGATTCCACAAGGGAATGAAACCCATGACCTTCAGGTGCAGTGATGGGCGCTTAATCATCACAACTACTGGAATAGTGTCCAATGGTAGAATTCACACTTCAAACAATGTGATATAGCAGGACAATTAGTTTCACGAGAAACCGGGGGGTTGCCACAGCTGGGAAGTCCCATATTAAGTAGAAACAGAGGTCTATTGTTGCCTAACCGACACCAAACTGCGACAAATACAAACATGGAAAACAATAATGTTTTAGCGAAGAGTTAAACGATATTCCATATGCCTTTAACAACTGTCATCCTCCAATTTAGTTTTTGCTCGAGGTAGGAAACTGATCGAACTTATTCGACGTACTAATGGTAATGAAACCTGACGGCCCTAGAAAGGACACTTAGAGAAAACCATTTCGGAATGGTCAGTTATTAAGCTCCCACAGTTGGGTCTCTATCAGTGTATCGCTCTCAACACGAATGCGAAGAGTTTGCAGTCCTGATGTGACAAATGAATTAAACATCTTAAGGAAAAGTTTATTGAAAATGAGTATTCACCTAGATTCATTCAAAAGAAGCTCAAAAATCTAAAAATATCAGAATCCTCTGCAACAAAATACTTTACATGAAGATCGATTCTAATGGTAACAAAGCTGCAGACATCCTAAAGAAAAGAATTTCTAGTTCGTGTAAAATGGCGTCTTCTAAAGCGACCTTAAGACAACAGTCATCTAGTGGTGCGTTATTCGAAAACTCAGGCAACTAGCCACTTCTGTGTGCATCCATCAAATCACCTGCTCGAATGTAGCTCGTTATATAGGCTATTCAATGAGGGTTCAAGAATATCATTCAACTTGGCTGAGAAGAGGTGGCAGTGGATCAATAAAAATCTCAATTAAAGAAAATCACGTAAACACAGGCCGCTCAATCAAAACAGACTCTTCGTTTAAAATCATCTTAAAAGTCAGCAAAAGCTTACCAAAAACAGTTGTCTTTACTATCCTCGCAACTGCTCAAGATCTTGATTAGACAATTACTAGCATAATTATGTATCCAAAACGAACGTGTTCGACACCTGCTCTTACCTTAGTATTGAACTCAAAATATTTTTCTCTTCACAGATTATTATCCTTCAAACACCTTTCACCCCTGAACCGTTTTACATTTCATTTCAGTTTATGGAAAAAGGATCATCTTAACATATTACACAATTTTTTTCATACTTAATAACTTTTATTAAACTTCTATGACATTATGACGAATAACCGACTAGTAATGCATTTTCTTATTCCTATGAATGTTTCGTTTACTGTTGTTATGTTTACTTAGTTATCGTCATTAAAACTATTGATTGTTATTATTACGAAAAACGTACATATTCGCAATTGTACAGCTTTTAAAATAAATTCACCGAAACGAGAACTCTCAGCTGAAACATTTTTCTTTTCCATGACACAATATCCATTTTTTGTTCATTCAGGAGTAAAAACATCAAAATTAAATAACAATCTCTACAAAACCATTTCAACTCTGATAAAAGTCAATGACTGATTGAGATATCCTACATATTACATTTGAACACATTAATTCATTGATCTGTACATCATAGGCGGCAAAATATCTTACATATCATGACAAACGACAGTTGAAGACTGAAATGATTCATTCAAATGGAAACTTCGTGTTTGCTGGCGGTTAGTGAAATTATCTCTGAAAAAGATGGGTCTATGATTCACTCTCAGTCTAGAAGATTAAAACGATGAGCAGAACACTTTCAGGAACAGTTCAACTAGCCTCCAGCTACTCTAAGCTTACCTACAATCTCCAAGCTACCTGAAAGAAAAACTGGCACAGGTCTCCCAACTCTCAGTGAGGTTATAGGTAACTTGAAGCGAAGAAAAGCGGTAGGACCTGATAGGTTGTCTACAGATATCCTTAAGGATGGTGGTCCAGTCTTAGCTGGCAGGTTGACTGATATATTAGCCGACGTTTCGGAACTGAACATAATCCCATCTGATTGGTCTCGTTCACTGATCGTTGCAATTTACAAAAAGGGACAGAAATCCTCTCGTGATAACCACAGAGAAATCAGTTTGACTAATATAGTATCTAAAATATTATCGTCTATAATCATTCGGCGTTTATCCAACACTAGAGAAGAGCAGACTCGAAAAAACCAGGTTGGTTTCAGACCAGGACGTGGTCACATTGGTCAAATATTCACCCTGCGCCAGATTCTCGAACATAGACATGTACCAACGTCCGACTATAGTTGTATTTCTTGACTTGAAAGCAGCTTTCAACTCGGTAAACCGTGAAGTCTTGTGGCAATGTTTGTCACTGAAAGGCGTACCATAAAAGTAAGTCAGGGTTGCCCTTTATCCCATTTTTTATTTAATTTCATCATAGATTTACTCTTAGAAATCTCACTCACTTCTTTTAACTCCCCAGGAATTACCCTCCTTCCAGGAGGCCCTCTCGTCGACTCAGAATATGCAGACGACATAGTCCTATTTGGTGAGGACGCCAACAATATTCAGAGTCTCTTGAACACCTTGAGTAACAATGCAAGCATATTTGGGATGCGCTTCTCCCCTCCCAAATGGAAATGTTACTCCAGGACTGGCCTGCTTCTCCTCCTAAATTAGTTATAGGGAGTAAAGTAATTGAATACGTTGATCGCTTCACTTATCTCGGAAGTCTCATCACCCCTGGTGGATTGGTGTCTGACGAAATCTCAGCACAAATTCAGAAAGCTAATTTACGCCAATTATAGTGCATACGAGATATCCGTGTCTCAACGAAAGGCCGGGTGTAATGCGCAGCAGTCCGCGCCATTTTA
This sequence comes from Schistosoma mekongi, assembly GCA_034768735.1. NCBI lineage: Eukaryota > Metazoa > Platyhelminthes > Trematoda > Strigeidida > Schistosomatidae > Schistosoma > Schistosoma mekongi. The sequence goes on from CM068309.1 coordinate 39,870,577, forward strand.
ACATATGGCTGCTAAACGTGGGCCATGAAGACCCAAGATATGTGTCGACTTCAGGTATTTGACCATAGAAATCTTAGTAGCATCGCTCGTATATCATGGAACAGTCAAAAGACTAATATGGAGGTTAGACGAAAGGTTCTTAGGAAATATGGTAAATCAGTCGGAGAGGTCATTAACCTTCACCGACTGAGATGGGACATGTATTGCGCATGGCCGACCATCGCCTACCTCGTCTCGCGGTGTTGGCTAGGGTTGAAATAGGATGGAAGAAGAGTAGGGGCGGCCAAACCAAAACATGGCATTAGTCCATGAAGACCTTGACTACTGGTCTAAGCCATGTTGGTAGATGTAGATTACCTGGTTGGGGTCCGCGTGATAGTCGCATTAAATGGCTTGACGACATGGATCAGAATCGGTCACAGTGGCGCAAGCGTATTCACTATATAGCTTCATCTAGATTATGAGTTCTATTATTATTTTCTGCACACCTTAACTTTACTCTCCCCTCTAGTATTTTGCTACATCTGTTATCTCGTAGTGCTAATGTGGTATGGCAACTTGAACCTACGGGTGTGTGTCCGGTTCTGCGTTGCTCATGATGATGATGATATCTAGCTTCATAACATAGTTTTATTGTAGTTAATCACCAGTTCATAATTAACGACTACTCTATCATAGTTACTAAAAACAAGAATAATTTGCGACAAAAAACGGGCAATTTTACCTAACTTGTACTATACTACGTTTGATGATACTATCTGGGTATTTAGGAGGAGCGATAAAGCGCACAATAGATTTCGGAGGAACAAACAGTTGCGCTACTGAGGCTATTTGGCAGTGACAAATATAGCAACTCCACCAACCATAAAATAAATCACGTTAACAGTATCCATCGGAAATAACAAATAGTCGAGAGTTGGTGTAGGTAGCTAAATACAATTCTGAAAGTCTTTTAATGAGTAGATTCTAGGAATAGAATGGATAAAAGTCACTATCGTAAGAAGATTAGGGATTATGCTAGAGAAATATAGACACCTCTCTACATTTTATGGCACAAGTTGACTAGTTAGGAATATTATTTTTGCGATTTTTAAGCCTGCTTAAAATAATAGTCATATATCAGTTTAGTGAAGATTTACATACATACTACCTACATACTAGTAAGACCACCGAACAAATGAAAAACAATACGTAGATGGAACTTACAACTGATCTCCCGCAGGACTTCTGTTATGTGGACCAACTGTTAATGTGTTGTTCATATTACCATTATCACCATGGTATCGAGATATTCTCCACAAACCAGTCTTGCTGATACGATTATTAACGCATAGTTGTAAAGTTGGACACGATTCAAATATGGCTAGTAGTGCATTACGGTTTAATCCAAACCACCATGGATTACCCGGACCAGATGACAACGAAGCATACAAAAACATACTAAACAATACAGGTACACAAATTACTAATGCACTGCTTTTTGAGGCAGAAAGATAGCCATCTAATCTTAGGCCTAATAGTATTAATGAAGTACATAGAAAAATAACTATTAATAGATGTGAAGCATAATAGCGTACAGATAATCTACGTTGGGCTACTGGAATAAAGAAAGCTGTAAAATATGTAATTAGTGCAATAGTTAAACCAGCGAAACAAAATAAAAATCCCATAGCTAATGATATGAATGATGGGATAAATGTGACAATCCAATTTGAACGTATCCAATTGTCAAGTCTAGCGATTAAGAATAATAATTGCAAGAGATTAGCAGCAATGCATAATTCTAAGGTAAAAGAGCATACATGACGTGAACGTGGTGTAAAAACAAAGGAATCTGAATTATTGTTATTATTGATAGTAATATTGGTAGCTGTAGTAGTAGTAGTAGTTATAGTAGAATTACCAATATTGTTATTTAAGGATCTTGAATGGTGCTGTCTTCGACGTCGTGCATTAGCTGTGAATGTTGCTCTTGAATCTATTAGAACGAAAAGAAATCCAAACACACCTAATGCGCCCACAACTAGCAATGGTGATAGAATAATTAAATAAGTAAGATTAGACGACTCAACTGATAAATGAATGCATAATAACACTTCAGAACATGTGATAAGAAGGTGAAAAAATGCTGATACAGACATCGCTTGAATGTAAGGTAGAGCTGGATCATCACGAACAACAAATGAACTATATTCTGAGTTATCAACATGGATCCTCCAATGTCTACACCATACTATTAAACCAACTAACCATCCAACAAAAACAATTGTTTTCCATAACCAAAGTGGTAGAAATATCGTCCAATAAGGAATTATTAAAACATTATCCATTCTGACGGCAATTAATAGCAACCACACACTGACACATACACTAATGCATACTGTACCCTCATTGAGATTTTCAAGTGCTTTCTGAAAAGAAGCCATTTGACTTAATGGAACTGAAGAAGTTATGCACACAGTTGGTACAGATTTGAAAATCAATTGGTAGAACCTTGATAAAATAAGTGACGAAAAATAGTTGAGCTGTTGTTAATTTGCTTCGCTATTGTAAAATCGTCAAGTTATATTGTTCAACATAGACATTGTAGGACCTAAAATAAGGATAAACGAATTTAGTTATTTTTCATAAAATAGATAGGGAAATGAGTTTGATAAATATATAATTTGACTGAATACATCACAGATTGATGTTGGCAGGGTACCATTGAAAACCAGGGAGCACTGGACAGCTGTTTCGTTCAAGTGTGGAACTCCTCAGCAGTGCGTACCCCAGATTCCGCACCAGGGGCTTCAGGTTGACGCGAACGCCTAACCATCTGCACCACTGGGTCGGCATCCAATGGTAGAATTCCCATTTCCATCAATTTATAATTCCATCAATATATAATTACCATTATAAACTTGTACAAATTAAAATAGTAATTTTTTTTAACACCAACAATCTTATTTTACAAACAATACTAAATTCATTAGGCCTAATTCATTCAAATTGTTTATTGACCAGGAACTATTCATTTGTGATAATTAATTTCGAATTCACAATTGTAGAACCTGGAACAAATTCATCGTAAAGAATATTCATCGTTCAAATATCTTTGTTTTAAATATGGCTTTATTAATCGGTCAAATGTACTTAATAAACTACTGATAAGTCATACTAAGTGTCAAATAATCAAATTTGTTTTATCAAAATGCCGAGGAACAGTGTGTACTTTAAAATTAAAAGCATTTCCGTAAATATACTCAACAACTTTTTTTTATTTTAGGTGGCTAAGAATGAGATGGCTTACTCTGATAAATAAATGTTTCAAAATAGCTAACATTTTAGTATTACATTGTAAAATGAAGTAGCTTTGAACCTTGAAAAACTGAATATGGCTTAGTTTATCACCTCTCTTGTTCATTAGTAAAAGCATATAACTTCACAATAATGACATCATAATAAAAATGGTAGATAGGAAACTTTGACATACTAAGAAATATATGTCAAGGATAGTGGCGACTGGAAATGAATTCAGATGTGAACCATCACTTGAAATTGGGATCCAACGATGTCTAAACATAGATTTTTTAAATAATTATGCTTCACAACCATGAAGTAATAAACGTAATATGCATGTATAACATAGAACCTAGCACATAAACACATCGGTCCAAGTTTTTACACCTAAGTAGTACAGTAAGATAAACACTGAATCAGTAGAAGTGGTAGTAACTTTAGTAGTAGTAAGGAAAAAAGTGAACATATAAAATATGGTATAGGGAGAAAGGATTAGTTTGTCAAAAGAAAGGTACAAAATATGTTTAAGCTCACGATTTGAGGAAGAACAATCAGTGAATGCACCTGGGCCACTGTGACGGATTCTGATCTATATTTCATCAATATACGACGTAGAACTCGAGGCGTATGCTCACTGGCCAGGCTGCCATACCACACTAGCACGACGAGACCACAAGATTAACAAAACAGTATAATTCAACAGGAAAGAAGAAACAAACGAAAGTACTTAAGGTCTACAACATAATGAGGAATACATTCACGCCAAAGTGACCGATTTCAGTCATGTCACCCAGGGTCTTCAACCACTGATTATGACTATCACGCTGAACCCAACCAAATACCTTGAATTTACCACATGGCTCAGATCAGCAGTCCAGTTGACCTCGTCGACTGATGCTGTGCTTCAGCTTATTCGTCCCTAGTTTTTTTCATCCTACTGTAATATCAGTCAGGATCGCGCATCAGCAAGTGACTAGTTAGTCGTACTTCACGCATACCGCAACTACCTCATTCACGAAAATTCACACGACTAACTTATACCTGTTACTCCCAATGAGTGCTAACCTCATTATTACTTACCCTGATTCCAACAAACGTGGAGCGATCTTTCAAAGACACCGAAATCGGTATACCACCACCTACATTCATCATCACTTAGATGGCCACATTTAGCAATGCTGCTTTCAGTCAAGAGAAGAAAAAATCACTGTCCGGAAGCTAGGAAATATCTTTTGTTCTAAGACATGATAAATGGTCATATATAGTCGATCAGCCACTCCAGGATTAAACCATACTGGTTTTCTCGCAGTTGAAGTACACAAGTCGTGTCAAAGTCTGACAATTATTGAAGCCAGATTTTGGGAAACTACTTATTAGGTTAATTCGTGAAAGATTATCACAGGGTGATTCTGGTCCTGATCTTATATACGACCCATTAATGACGATACAGTCTTCTCTCAAACTGTAGCTAAATACAAATCAACTCAACTGATACAGCTGACAACATCGCATAAAAAACGTCTAGATACCATCCGGACTCACTGCCTTTATCGCCTAGTTAAGTGTCCTTTGCAATTACGGCAGGAGTAAGGCCCACTAACAATCCTATCGAGCAGTTGGAAATAGTTGGTAGTTGTGAAGTAGCTAAAAACTGGTTATTCTTGAAGTATGCCATCGTACTGGTGCTAAATGTAGAGACCTTAGAGTAGATAGATGATTCACGAGTTCTAACTAACATATAGCCTGTTAATCCAGTTCCTTCTCTTAGTTTGACATTGTCATGTTAACTGTCCCTGATTTCTTTCCCATATCCTTTGCTTGTTCGTATCCCCATTGCTCACAATCGTTCTCAAGATTTACCGGTCCACATCCCCGTTTCTCGCTCCTCATCGTCGGAACCACAATATATAAGCTTATGGAAAGATCATTAAATTTGATAGGAGTTGTTTTTTTTGCTGATATCCGCTGGTTTGTATTTTGGGGCTTAAGGCGCTGCTGATTCGTGGCTGTCGAATACCTTGGCAAGAAGTATTTATACACAGTTTAGTGGATCGAGATAATATAAATTTTCAGTCCAGCAGGAGGATCGATAGTCACGTATAAAGTTTAGTAATTAACGTACTCGCTGTGAAACTAGGTGACGGGTGGCAAATCCCGAAAAGGGGTACGGTCCATCAAACTTAAGGTACATCAACGAATAGTACCAGCGGTTAGTAATATTAATCTGTGAAGTAATGTTACAGCCGCGAAAACAACAGACACAACTTAGTAGATAATGAACTATTCATAAGCTTAATCATACAAGGTTAAAATAACATTCATAGTTTCAATACAATACATTCCTAAGAAAATAACACAAAAGGAAGAAAAATAACCTTACCTGTTACTTTTCGTTCCACTGTCAATGTGTAAACTATTTTACATGAAAAATTCCTTTCCTACTAAAGTGATATTGTGTTAATCAACAAACTAAATTAAGTTTCAGTTTCGCTACGGAAGTAAAGAGAGGATAGACTAATTCGATGTAATACATACACAATGTACATGCATCCTTTCTCGAGAATGGTCAGATTTATGTATTATGCATTGCATGGTATATCATCAAGAACTATACAGTCCAATTTATATATTGGTAAAATTTAAGGTTTCCTATAGTATAATATTCATTCATTTTTTTATTTCTGGTGATTCCTTATTAGTAGTCATGCTATTGGTTAGCATAACTTGTGGATTTTTCTATATTGTTCGTATCTAAAGTCGACGTAGCTCATGTGGATTTTTTATTATAATCATTCTAGACAACATCACCTATGAACTCTTCTATTTAGTGTAGAAGTTTGTTTACCTATTATAGTTTATTTTATTGAAGTAACCTTCTACTAACAGTTGGGTGGTGTTAATCTTGCGATGCCGTAGAGTATGGCAACTTGAACCGATGCACACATGTGGCATTTCTAGTGATTATACATACATACATACTACAGTAGTTATACAATCGTGCAGATGGATTTGTCTATAGCTGAATATCGTATCTTTTATATCAAACAATGTCAAGAATACAGGCATAATGTAAGTAACAAGCCTATGATGACCGCACTCACAAACGAATCGCTCAATAAACTAACTGATATAAAATTTGTTGGAGTGATTTGAAAAATCTTGCTTCCTCATCCACTAGATGTTTGTGTATACTCCTACCATTAAAAATCCACAATACAACACCTACTTGAACATTTTTACCATGACATCGTAAACTACTGGTACTAAGTTCATGCAAAAATCTAATTTTTAACAGATAAATTAGTAGGAGGTCAGAACATTTCTGAACGACTATGCGTATTATGAACAGATATAATTTTGATGTCGACCAAAGAAAAACATGTCATCATTATAAATCGTTAAAATTTATTGACTGAATACCATTTTGACAGTTACCATTGAAAATTAGGGAGCACTGGACAGCTGTTTGGTTCTATAAGGACTCTCCAGCATACCATCTACCTGGAAGCCCCAGTGCGTATCGCTGGTGCACTGTTCAGGAGTTCTGACACTAGAACGACAGCTGTTCAGTGCTACCTGGTTTGCAATGGGACCCGGCCAGCATCAATCGTATAATTTAGTATAAAATTACGGACTAATCCACAAAATAACCATCTGAATTGAAATCGTTAGTTATTAGTAGTGCAAATTACCTGGTTGAGAGCCAAGCAGTTTCGCACAAATGACTGGAACGCCTTAGTGATATGGGTTAAAACACGATTGCAACAGTGTAGATTTATTCATTCTTTTCTTCCGTTAATCATACACTTGGAAATTTTCTATTACCCTCCCTGTCCACGTATAGATTTTTTTTTATCTCATCATATCGCTTTAGGTCAAATCTTTTCATGTACTATCCGCTAATGTTCAAAAGTTTTCAGGCTACTTTGCATTAACCTTGAATGGGCACTTCGACCGAGCACATAAGTGAATCGATCCATACCCTCAATTTTATTTTGGTATCTCAAACACTTTATTTAGTGCATCAGTACTTTACATTAAGACCCATACATTATATTATGTCTTTTAACTGCATTAACCTTTTTCTTTTGCTATATTCCATAATCGTAATAATCTCCTGCTACTCCTGATTTTTTGTTTGAAACTCTTCTTTGTGCTTACATATGGACTAATACAAAGCGAGAAGACATTTAATAATGATTTTAGTAAAAAAATCTAAGTACTTCTTTAGCTAGTAAACTACCACATCAGGTTTGAATAGATTCTGTTCCTCACGATATTTGTGTCATGACCTTCTTTTTTTTAGTAATGATAATCAAACGTTGTTCATTATGAACTGGAGGCATTTCCATTCATATCGACCTTCATACATGGTCTCAAAGCCAGCAGCTCAAGTAAAAGCGTGCAGGGTTTGAAGCAAAATGGTACCCGCATCAGAATTCTATATGAACATCAAGCATTGCGAAGCGGGAACATCCATACAAGTTTTTGGATCCCATCACAACGAAGATAACTTAGTAAAAAAACCTTTACGGTTGTGCAATTGACGCAAACCTCTCAGGATGCAAAATTCCCATAGATACTGTGTTCGATTGCTGTTCATAACACCAAAGCAGAAAGACTAGGAGCGTGTATGGACAGATTTACAATAGTTCCTCTCAGATAGTGTAAAAACAATCGTAAGACACTGTCAAAAGTGAAATCGTATCAAGTACAATATTCAGGAAAGAGTCCATAATATTTGTTAGATTATTTCTTTCTTTCATGATGTTTTTTGGGGTTTAAAAGATGATCAACAATACACAATAATACATGTAGATGACAACACATCGAATAGTGAGATAGTGGTTAGTTAGTTTGTGCATTTGACTATTTCCACTTGTAGCAAATTCGAACGCCGCTCAACCGAATTTATTCGATCAATGAGTAGTATCGTTATTACACATGTAAAGTGACTTAGAGTAAGCAACGAATATCAACCCAGTAATAGCTAAGACTAATGACCTAATTACACAACCCAATTAACGATTGAACCCATGAGAAGTTTAGTAGAACACGATTCAATCATCGTTACTAATCTTATATAAAGATCACGTTTCAAATGGTAGATTGTTTTCTTTACAAATCATATAATATTCGTGTCAGTTTTAGGTCTTGACTAAAATCTTTGCATGGGCATGAAGGATAAATAGAATAACAGAAAATCTCATTGGACATAAAACGGTATTATAAGAGCCGACTTTATCGCAACATTCCAATATTCACTGAGTGTACGTAACAGAAGTGTCACTATCTTGTATTGATTGAATAGGGTCAGCTATATATATAAAATGCAAACATTAACAAGGTTTCATTTCAAGTGGCTAAAGTTTCAGACGTGAATCGAGAGTGTGCCTTTGAAGAGATCGATACTAAGATGAACCCGCGTTCAGTTCTCCATAGTTTACATAGTACTCATCCAAACTTTACTAATGAAATGAAAAGCTATCGGCAAAACTACACTCTAATATTCAGTAGCATTACTAAACAATTCTTAATTGATAGACACGGGAAATCTCAAAGGTTCACTCAGTCCTATTACTTCTGTGGGAGCATAACTTCGACAAGCGTTACCGCTCACCTACCTCAAACCTCCTCTTTACTTTTTCTCAGTGATCATATTACTTCTCAGGTCTGCCTCGATTCCGTTGAATGTGTTCTCCAACCCTTTTCCATCCCTCGGGGCCTTGAGGATTCCAGCATAGAGATCGTCCTTCTGATTACAGTCTGGTGATTTTCGCAATATGTATCCTTCCCACCTCCAGTATTTTTGCTACTAATTTCCTCTGCAAATGAAGTTTCCTTGTTCTCTATCACAGTGGTTGTTTCGGATGGTGTGTGTCAACAGATCAGGATTCTCGCGCAAACAACTTTCATAAATACCTGCATCTTGCCGTTATATTGGAATCTAACTTTAATATTGACTAATAGATGTTTTCAGATGTTCATGATTCTCAGAAAATTTCCCCCTCATGTCTTGATAATCCATGATCCCACATCTGCACTATATCCTCCTTGTTTTATCAGCGATGCAGTTTAGGTATGTAAACGTTTTCACGGCTACCAGAGCGTCTACACAAGCATGATTTAATCAATGCTCGACTGTGTTTTACATAAAGATCGTACTGTTTCCCATGTGTATTGTTGAGGCCTACTATTTGCAGCGGCGGTTGGTACATTAATGTAGATAGAATAAAGAAGCTAATTATCTCCGAATTAAATGATCTATCATTTTGGGCTTAGTTGGGCAATTCATATCTCTGTAGACTATTTGTTATAGGAAGGGTATCAACCTGCCAAAGTTTTTATTATCTGTGTCATCTTGTTTACGTAGTAGGTAGGATGAAGTCACTAAGTCTCACAAGGAGGTACCATTATTGTACTAAGATTAAACTTCACGTCTAGTTCGGTCATGAAATCATTGTTGCCATATAGGTCCATCATGATGTTTACCGCCAAAAAAGTAAAGACGGTCGTTATGTTGCTGCAAAATCAAGAAAAGAGATACTAAATATAAAAATGGTAAACCACGTGAAGAAAGCTACAACCTTTAAAGCCCGCACAGAGATCGGAAAAACTGACACTACGACTGTCACAGACAATCATTAGGTTCAGGTCCCTTTTTAGTAGACATATCTTTTGTTTACGTGCGCATATCGTCAAAAGTGTGTAGTTGGACATCTGCATATGAACATGCAAGCTGCTAACCTTGCTTGAATAACACAGTTCATGTGTCAGGTGCTGGCATGATAATATATAATATCGATTTTAAAAAATAAGAACC